>LNAC01000716.1:182817-224072 GCA_002007465.1 Ailurus styani | reverse complement strand
CCCTCCCTTCCTCCCTTCCTTCCTTCCTTCCATCCTTCCTTCCCTCCTGATTTTATCTATCTATCTATCTATCTATCTATCTATCTATCTATCTATGAGAGAGAGAGAGAGAGAGAGAGAGAGAGAGAGCACAAGCATGAGCGGGAGAAGGAGCAGAGGCAGAGGGAGAGAGAGAATCTCAAGCTGACTCCGGGCTGAACGAGGAGCCTGACGTGGGGCTTGAAACCATGACCCTGAGATTATGTCCCTAGATGAAACCAAGAGTCAAACACTCAACCAACTGAATAATTCAGGGATCCCTCTCATATTTCATTTGAGGGGTGGGCATGAATGGAGAAGGAAACAGGCATTGACTTGGAGCTCATTACTCTTCCAACATCCACAAGGCAGAATGCCCTGGGCCATTTTGTTGATCCATGGGAACCTCCATAAAACACTCCCAGCAGCTGCCTCACAGGGAAGAGGTTGACTGAGGTGATCCTGGGGAAACACATGGGCTTCTGAGGTGCTCAGCCCATGGCTGCTACCTCTTTCTTTCTCATACAGTTATCTATCGGGGGACCAGAAGCCAAAGCTCAGGTGGAATCCTGGGGTTAGGATGATCCTGATGTCTTCTCCCTTCATAAATTGTATCTCATGGTCTTTCTGCAGCAAAGACTCATGGAATGCTTTAAGTTATTAGAAAAAAACACTTTTAGAAAAATGCAGGATCATTAATGTGACAACAATGTTACCTCAGTTTCATTCTGTTCATACCCTACACATTTTTTCTTCTTCTCTTGTCTTCTCCAGGGCATAGTTTTTCTCAGGGTCTGAGTGACAGCTACATGATGGCCAGAACGAAATGATGTCCCAGTGAACTAGAGACGATTTTATTGGTACAGAGTACTTCCAAAGTATGAAACAGTGGAAGGACGTTCTTTGTGAAATATTTTTGCTTAACCTAATGTATTGGAGGAAAATCTTTGTTACCTTGAATAAAGTATAATTTTGGTTGCTGGTGATAATGCCACAGTCCTCCATACCATAGGGTTCAGCCTTTGGAAGGGCTCAAAAAAGAAATGGATGAATGAATTATGGAAATGGTAAAATCGATCGAAATTCATTCTGACTCTAAATGTGATTCCTCTGGCTCTAGGGTTGTGGGGCGGTGGGGGAGCTGCCCACAGTTCCCGGGGAAGGACTGCCAGGAAGGCTGGTGGTGCACATCCTAGATGGTGAAGAGTCCATCTTCCCTCCATCACATTTTAGAGATTGACCATGTTCTTGCAACTGCATGGAAACTGCTTCCAATCTGTGTTTTTTATTTGATGGATTGATGCCATGTTGACATTTCATTTGTAAGATAATGACAGTCATTCTAGGATAAATTCTTTTACCGAAGGACTTCTTCTATACAGGTTGGGCTTTGGCTGAATGGAAAGCAGAAGAGTAAGCTTGGGATAGCTCATCTGCTTCATGGAGCTGCTTTTGGACCTGCCAGGTTAGGAAGACAAATACCTAAGGGATAGGACATGGTTTGTGGAAAATTCCACACAAGTGCCAGGCAAAGCCTTCTCCTTTTTCAGTCTGCACACAGGGTTTGTTTTATGCATCCCACCTGTGGATGATGAATAAAAAATATGGCAGGTACATACCCAGTCACACTTTCCAGGTGGAGATGTTGATTGAAGGAGGTAGTTGCTACCTCCATTCCTAATGCCCCTACCCTAACTACATACACACAGTGCAGGGATGATGTTTTTGGATTGCTTTGAAGTGCCAAAAGGTGAGGGCATGGAGAAAATGGAACCCTTGTGCCCTGTTGGTGGGAGTGTAAAGACATTGTGGAAAACAGTATGTAGATTCCTTGAAACTTCAAAAATAGAACTACTATATGGTCCAGCCAAGGACTGAAAGAAACAAAAATCTGGCAAACTGAAGCAGGATAATTCAGCAGTGATTGGAAAATGCTCATATTTCTCAATACTCACGTGGTTAATGTTCTGAGCTTTTTCTTTATGTCCCAAGTGGTTGTTGTTGTAGCCATTTAATTCAATCCTAAAAAAAAGAAAGAGAGAGAGACCATGTTCATCAACACTTCTTTCCATGTGAACACTGACTACCAATCTTGTGCTGTCAGAAGGAAAGGCCTCTGAATACCGCTACAGCCTCTATGAGATTGGGGTGATATTGTTTCTGCCTGGTTGAGGGCATGTTGAAATGTAAGTCTTGTGATCCTCACAAAGCAGATGACTGTGCCTATGTACAGTCCTCAACGGAGACCACCAGAGAGCCAACAAAGGGCTCAGGGATTATTTCTGTTTTGTTTTTTATTCCCCAGTAGGTAGAATGTTTATAGGGTACATACATAAAAAATTAACTCAGAATATGAATCATGCCTAGAATTTGTTGGGCAGTCACCAAGTTCCATGTTCATCCTAAACTGTCAATAAAACTGACTTGCATGAGGGATTGCTAAGAATACGAAAAGATCACATAAAGTAGAGTGTACCCATAACTTTGGTGAATGTGAAAACAGTGGCACCAACCATCGACTAAGGAGACAGTTGTGAGATGGATGAGTCATCTGGGTGCAAAATGGTGACACTCAGTCGGTCCAGGCATGTTGGAGGAGAATAGAGGGGACAGGGTGAGACGGGTAGGAACCTCTTCTCCCTCTGCATTGCTAGGACTTGTTGCTCACTTCTCCTCTTCCCCCCACCACACGTCTGTCACTTCTACTCTACTCGAATTCAATCACTTCTCCCCTTCCCCCACCACACGTCTGTCACTTCTACTCTACTCGAATTCAATCTCCAAAATTAATGGCCCCAAAGTTGAGCTTTTCACTTGTATTTAATTCTGGATTTAGAGTAGGCTGTTATTTCGACTCAAGCTGATAACCAATGACTTGTCAATTTACATGTTAAAGAGTGGATACAGGAGTGTGCCATCTGTTTAAGATCCCAAAATGGGAGGAATTTTGCTTTTAAAAATTATTCTAGAACATTGCAGTATTTGGGAAAAAAGAATATATATGTTTGTTTCTTTTTCCAATTTATTAGTCATACTACACGGGTAGAATTTTAGAATTTTCAAATGAAAAATAAGATTACTGGCGTTTTTTAACTGCTCAGCGTTCTACTCTGAGTTCTGTGGATTGATGCAAAATGACACAAGACAGTTCACTTCTGTTCAAGCCCAAGGACGTCCCTCTTTTTTTTTTTAAATTTTTTTATTTGCCCCAGGGGTACAGGTCTGTGAATCATCAGTAAGGATGTCCCTCTTAGGGAATCTAATATTGTGGATTTCCTGGCAGTATTTCAGCTCATGGTGAAGTACGTACGGAACACAAAGGACTAGGGATTGCTGATTGTTAGAACAATTAGCCTTTTTTCCCCAATCACTGCTTGCCCAGTGGTGGCATGCAGTGGCCCAGCCTGGCTCTCTCTGTCTCCGCTCCCTGCTGCCTGCTTCCTCTACAGAGGGTAGGGGAGCCACGGCAAGCCAGTGATGGTCTTTGCTGAAGTCAAGATGGGGCTCCAGGGCAGCAGCCCATTAAACAGGGCCCTTAAACAGAGCCCTCTCCCTCAGAACGAAACTGGTGAAGTAGTCAAAACACTTTCCCAATGTTTCTCAAGCTTGCCTCTAATGGCGGTGTTGGCGGTGTCTTCCAACCATGAATCAAAACACAGTAGTTTGTTTCAGCATCATTACAGTGAAGATATCGAATATTCTTTATCTCTCCCTACACCTGGGATGGCATTAACAAGACTAGAATACTAGAATTTATTGAGCCATTTTTATTCCTAATAATAGCCCAGCAATTCCAATCAGCCTGTAAGATGCTGGTTACTTTCGGCATTAAACTTATGTTACTTTCAAGTCAGGGCTGGAGCATCACACGATGGGAGGAGAAGAGAAAATTAGGGCAGAGACGGAATAGGAAAAGAGGCCAGGATGAAATGGAACAGCTTTACAAATGAGAATATTTGAGCTATATATAATAAGGTACATTTGTACTCATGGTTCATAATAATCATAATATTTTCAAGGACATTTCTTTTGCTAAAGGTTCTGTTGCCCAAATAAGCATGGTTCACATTTTACTTGGTTTTAATGCAGCATTTATTAGGATGTTTTCATATTTTCTACACCCTAATTCTAAAAATTGTTTTTGGACCTCAGTACACACACTCTGTAGTGTGGTTGGTTATGTGTGTGTAGCGTGTGTATGAATGAGTGTAGGTATATGTGTTTGTGTGTAGGTATGTGTATGTATGCATGGGTCTCTGTGTGTAAGTTGGTGTGTATGTATGTAAATGTGTGCATGTATATAAATGGGGGTGTAGGTGTGTAAGTGGGTTTGTCTGTGTGTATATGTGTTTATGCATCTGTACGTTTCTGTTTTGTGTTTATATGTGTATTTGCAGTGCATTTATGCATATGTGAGTGTATATGCGTAAGTAGGTGTGTTTGTATGTGGATATGTACATGTCTGTGACTCTGCGATAAATGCGACAAATGTGACAGCTATTACAGGAGCAAAGTTTTCATGTTTGTGTTTTCAGAACACTATAACCTCAACTTCCTACACCATGTTGATTGGCATAAATTAAGTTGCAAAACACATGCTCTGGTTTGTACGTTGGACTCACAGCATTCCATTTGTTGACAGCTCTTATTGAATTAAATGTCATTTTTTTTCTTGTTCTATCAGTTAAGTGGCTTCAGAAAGGTACATTTTCATTCTAGAAACTATACTAATTTGAACAACGTTTTAGTTCAGATTTGGAAAATATAATAAAGAGCTTCATGTTTACAAACTTTATTGATAGGCTGAATTTATGTTTTCATTTACTTCTTTTGTGGTTGTTGTTGCTGTTGTTGCTGTGGAGGCTTTATGTTAAGGGACACAACGACTAGAGATAAAGGGTTTTTATGCCGTTGTTGTTGCTGAAACTAGAACCAGGGAAAAATGCCCTGGGCAGAAGTTGTGAGCTAAGAGAATGTCTTCGGTCCCGTGATGCCTGCTGATGAATGTTCAAGGAATGGATTATATCTCTAGCTCCACAACTAGTTATTTTGAGTGGGTGAAACATTCTAATTCATATTTATAAACCTAGAATGAATGAGTTGCATCTTAATTTTTCCATAATTAATTGATTCTTAAATATACATTGTGGAATGGAAAACAGTAGGAAGCGAGGGGCAGTATATAGTTTCGTGAGCCCCATGTCTGATTGGGGGGGCGGTCTCTTCTTTCATATCCAGACTGAATTGGTCCCTTGGTAGGTTTATGGAGTGTAAGAAAAATTGAGCAAATACCACTGGATTTATTTATGTTCTGATCTTTCTAAGAACGAACTTTTCGCAGTGTTAAAACTGTATGTGTGTTTTCTCCTTCGTTGATTTCTGCTCTTATTTCTATTAATTTTTCCTTTCTTCTTTGGGCTTAGCTGTTCTCCTTTGTGCTTACACAGATGGATCAATGTAATCTACTCTGTTAACAGTCTAAAAAAAGGAAAACTAGATGATTGTATCAACCGAAGCCGAACAACCGTTTGACAATAATCAACAGCTAACCTGTCAACAATTAGGAAAACAAGGTAATATCTTCAAGCTGATAAAGAAGATCTACAAAAAGACCTGCAGATAACATCATACTTGATGGTAAAAGACTGAATATTTTCCCCATCAGATTGGGAACAAGGCTATGTCTGTCCTTACTACTCCCCAGGTGGACTCCGAGTGAAACTGAATTCCACTGTTGTGTTACTCAGAACTCAATGAGATCTTGTGTTTAATTTGCAGCAATGTCAGTCCTGTGGCTGCAAGAACTATTTTTTTTTTTTAGGGATGACATGGAAGCCCTCTGGTTCTCAGGCCATCATCTGAGAATTTAAAGACCTGAGCTTGTTCTTTTCTCTCTATAAAAATTTAATTATACTCAAAATTATTCATCCCACACCACAGTTGTCAACACTGCTGTGATAGTCAAGGGCAGCAGCCACCTGGGCTCCCAAAGTGTGTGTGTGTCACTTGGTGCTTTATCTCCATTCAGCACAGATGGTTAGTGTGGCTTGGTTAAATTTTATGTCCCAAATGCCATGGATTACTAGCATCTTGTCTTCCACCAGGCAGGAGCTTAGCACTGCACTGAGCCCGAAGGCGTGAGCAAGCTAACGGTCAGATCCCTTTCTATGGGTCCATCTTCTGGAACTATTCTTGCTATCAGGTTGGGTTCCATCAGGAGACAAAAACCACAGTTTTTTTTAAACCTGGGAAACTATAAAGAAGTATTAAGCTGGTATAGGAGAGTAACTCTAAGAACGGTTCTTTAGGGCTTATGGGAGAGGACCCAAGGTAGGACAAACTTGGAAGGAGAATCTGGACTTTGTTGAATAAGGTGTGGTTCCAGACCACTAGATGGCAGAGATGTTTGTAGAATAACCCCAGCTAGAGCTGGTCCCTAACCACGGAAAAAGCAGCAATAATTCTGGGGCCCAGGTGAGCTGAATCTTGTAGGCAGACATGAAGAGGGAATTGGGGCATGACTGCAGGCACTTACAGAGTTGGCTGGTGAAAGAGCATACAAGAACCAGGAAGGGAAACCCCTTCCCTTGCAATGTCACTTGAGAGCACTCCAGAGCACTCTACTGCCAAAGCTTAACCTAATTCCAGCTAGCAAGGGAAATACTTATTTATTTAGTTATACATTTTATTTATTTGACAGAGAGAGAGAGAGAGGAAGAGAGAGAGAGAGAGAGAGAGAGAGAGAGAAAGCAAGAGTGCACAAGCAGGGGGACCCTCACTGAGCAGGGAGCCTGATGTGCGGCTTGATCCGAGGACCCTGCATTGTGACCTGAGCCAAAGGAAGACACTTAACAGACTGTGCCCCCAGGTGCCCCACAACTGTCATTTTGATTGATTTTATTTGTGTCTTCTTCTTCTTCTTTTTTTTTTACTTTGTCAGTCTGCTAAAGGTTTGTCAAATTTGTTGGTGTATTCTAAGAACCGATTTTTGGTTTCATTGATTGTTTTTCTATTATTTTATTTCTCTATTTTCTTTATTTCTGCTCTCAACTTTATTATTTCTTTCCATCTGCTACCCTTTTAAAAAAATTAACATAAAATGTATTATTTGTTTCAGGGGTACAGGTCTGTGATTCATCAGTCCTACACAATTCACAGCACTCACCATAGCACATCCCCTCCCCAATGTCCATCCCCCAGCCACCCCATCCCTCCCACCCCCTCCCCTCCGGCAGCCCTCAGTTTGTTTCCTGATTTCTTTCTTTCTTTTTTTGACCAAGAATTTCTTAAAGTGTGTCTCTGTCTCTGGCTTCATTTTATTTCATTTTTCCCTCCCTTCCCCTCTGATACTCTGTCATGTTTCTCAATTTCCTCAAATCAATGAGAGCATATGGTAATTGTCCCTCTCTGATTGACTTATTTTGCTTAGCATAATACCCTCTAGTTCCAGTCATGTCATTGCAAATGGCAAGATTTCATTTTTGATGGATGTATAATATTCCATTGTATATATACATCACATCTTCTTTATCCATTCATCTGTTGATGGACATCTAGGCTCTTTCCAGTTTGACTATTGTGGACATTGCTGCTATAAACATTGGGATGCATGTGCCCTTTGGATCACTATATTTGTGTCTTTGGGGTAAATACCCAGTAGTGCAATTACTAGGTCATAAAGTAGGTCTATTTTCAAATTTTCGAGGAATCTCCACACTGTCTTCCAGAGTGGCTTCACCAGCTTCCATTCCCACCAACAGTGTAGGAGGATTCCCCTTTCTCCACATCCTTGCCAACACCTGCCATTTCCTGACTTGTGAATTTTAGCCATTCTGACTGGTGCGAGGTGGTATCTCACTGTGGTTTTGATTTGTATTTCCCCGATGCCGAGTGATGTTGAGCAGTTTTTCATGTGTCTGTTGGCCATTTGGATGTCTTCTTTGCAGAAATGTCTGATCATGTCTTCTGCCCATTTCTTGATTAGATTACTTGTTCTTTGGGTGTTGAGTTTGAGAAGTTCTTTATAGATTTTGATTACAAGCCCTTTATCTGATATGTCATTTGCAAATATCTTCTCCCGTTATGTTGATTGTCTTTTGGTTTTGTTGACTGTTTCCTTTACTGTGCAAAAGTTTTTATCTTGCTGAAGTCCAAATAGTTCATTTTTTCCCTTGCTTCCCTTGCCTTTGGCAATGTTTCTAGGAAGAACTTGCTGGGGCTGAGGTCGAAGAGATTGCTGCTGTGTTCTCCTCAAGTTTGATGGATTACTGTTTCACATTGAGGTCTTTCATCCATTTTGAGTCTATTTTTGTCTTCATGTGGCTGTCCAATTTTCCCAACACCATTTGCTGAAGAGACTGTCTTTTTTCCATTGGACATTCTTTCCTTCTTTGTCCAAGATTAGTTGACCATAGAGTTGAGGGTCCATTTCTGGGCTCTCTATTCTGTTCCATTGATCTTTGTGTCTGTTTTAGTGCGAGTACCATACTGCCTTGATGATTACAGCTTTGTAATAGAGCTTGAAGTCTGGAATTGTGATGCCACCAACTTTGGTTTTCTTTTTTAACATTCCTCTGGCTATTTGGGATCTTTTCTGGTTCCATATAAATTTTAGGATTATTTGTTCCATTTCTTTGAAAAAAGTTGATGGTATTTTGATAGGGATTGCATTAAATGTGTAGATTACACTAGGTAACATAGACATTTTCACAATATTTGTTCTTCTAATCCATGGGCATGGAAAGTTTTTCCATTTCTTTGCATCTTCTTCTATTTCTTTCATGAGTACTTTATAGTTTTCTGAGTACAGATAGTTTGTCTCTTTGGTAAGATTTATTCCTAAGTATCTTATGGTTTTAGGTGCAGTCGCAAGTGGGGTCAACTCCTTAATTTCTCTTTCTTCTGTCTTGTCGTTGGTATATAGAAATGCAACTGATTTCTGTGCATTGATTTTATATCCCGACACTTTACTGAATTCCTATATGAGTTCTAACAGTTTTGGGGTGGAGTCTTTTGGGTTTTCCACATAAAGTATCAATTCATCTTCGAAGATTGAGTTTGACTTCTTTGCTGATTCAGATGTCGTTTATTTCTTTTTGTTGTCTGATTGCTGAGGCTAGGACTTCTAGTACTATGTTGAATAGCAGTGGTGATAGTGGACAGCCCTGCCATGTTCCTGACCTTAGGGGAAAAGCTCTTAGTTTCTCCTCATTGAGGATGATATTTGCTGTGAGTTTTTATAGATGGCTTTTATGATATTGAGGTATGTGCCCTCTATCCCTACACTGTGAAGGGTTTTGATCAAGAAAGGATACTGTATTTTGTAAAATGCTTCTTCTGGATCTATCGAGAATATCATATGGTTCTTGTTCTTTATTTTAGTAATGTATTGTATTACATTGATTGATTTGTGGATGTTGAACCACCCTTGCAGCCAGGAATAAATCCCACTTGGTCATGGTGAATAATCCTTTTAATGTATTGTTGGATCCTACTGTCTGATATTTTGATGAGAATTTTTGCATCCATGTTCATCAGGGATATTGGTCTGTAATTTTTTTTTTTGGTGGGGTCTTTGTCTGGTTTTGGGGTCAAGGTAATGCTGGCCTCATAAAATGAATTTGGACATTTACTTCCATTTCTTTCTTTCTTTCTTTCTTTCTTTTTTTGGAACAGTTTCAGGAGAATAGGTATTAATTCTTCTTTACATGTTTGGTAGAATTTCCCTGGGAAGCCATCTGGCCCTGGGCTCTTGTTTTTTGGGAGATTTTTGATTACTACAATTTCTTTACTGGTTATGGGTCTATTCAGGTTTCCTATTTTTTTTGGTTCAGTTTTGGTAGTTTATACATCTTTAGGAATGCATCCATTTCTTCCAGATTGTATAATTTGCTGGCATATAGTTGCTCATAATATGTTCTTATAATTGCTCGTATTTCTTTGGAGTTGGTTGTGATCTCTCCTCTTTCATTCATAATTTTATTAATTTGGGTCCTTTCTCTTTTGCTTTTGGTAAGTCTGGCCAGGGGTTTATCAATCTTAATTCTTTCAAGGAACCAGCTCCTAGTTTTGTTGATCTGTTCTACTGTTCTTTTGGTTTCTATTTCATTGATTTCTGCTCTGATCTTTATTATTTCTCTTCTCCTTCTGGGTTTAGGCTTTATTCACTATTGTTTCTCCTGCTCCTTTAGGTGTAGGGTTAGGTTGTGTATTCGAGACCTTTCATATTTCTTGGGAAAGGCTTGTAGTGTTATATACATTCCTATTAGGATGGCCTTTGCTGTATCCCAAAGATTTTGAACAGTTGTGTTTCCATTTTCATTGATTTCCACCAATTTTTTAAAATTCTTCTTTAATTTCCTGGTTGACCCATTCATTCTTTAATGGGATGCTCTTTAGCCTCCATGTATTTGAGTTCTTTTCAACTTTCCTCTTGTGATTGAGTTCAAGTTTCAAAGCATTGTGGTCTGAAATTATGCAGGGAATGATCCCAATCTTTTGGTACTGGTTGAGACCTGATTTGTGACACAGGATGTGATCTATTCTGGAGAATGTTCCATGTGTACTAGAGAAGAATGTGTATTCTGTTGCTTTGGGATGGAAGGTTCTGAATATATCTGTGATGTCCATCTGGTCCAGCGTGTCATTTAAAGCCTTTATTTCCTTGTTGATCTTTTGCTTAGATGACCTGTCCATTGCAGTGTAGGGGGTGTTAAAGTCCCCTACTATTATTTTATTATCGTTGATATGTTTCTTAGATTTTGCTATTAATTGGCTTATATAATTGGTTGCTTCCATGTTAGGGGCATAGATATTTAAAATTGTTAGATCTTCTTGTTGGACAGACCCTTTAAGCATGATATAATTTCCTTCCTCATCTCTTATAGTCTTTGGTTTAAAATACAATTTTTCTGATATGAAGGGTTGCCACCCCAGCTTTCTTTTGATGTCCATTCACATGGTAAATGGTTTTTCACTTCCTCACTTTAAATCTGGAGGTGTCTTTGGGTCTAAAATGAGTCTCTTTCAGACAGCATACCAATGGGTCTTGTTTTTTTTATCCATTCTGATACCCCGTGTCTTTTGACTGGGCATTTAGCCCATTTATATTCAGGGTAACTATTGAAAGATATGAATTTAGTGCCATTGTATTGCCTGTAAGGTGACGGCTACTGTATATTGTCTCTGTTCCTTTCTGGTCTATGTTCCTTTTAGGCTCTGTCTTTGCTTTGGGGACCCCTTTCAGTATTTCCTATAGGGCTGTTTTGGTGTTTGCAAATTCTTTTATTTTTTATTTATCCTGGAAGCTTTTTATCTCTCCTTCTGTTTTCAATGACAGCCTAGCTTGGCTGCATATTTTTCTTGTTTAGTGCTTTCAATATATCATGCCAGTCCTTTCTGGCCTGCCAGGTCTCTGTGGATAGGTCTGCTGCCAATTTAATATTTCTACCATTGTAGGTTACAGACCTCATGTCACAAGCTGCTTTCAGGATTTTCTCTTTGTCTTTGAGACTTGTAAGTTTTCCTTTTAGATAACAGGGTGTTGACCTATTTTTATTGATTTTGAGGGGGGTTCTCTGTGCCTCTTCGATTTTGATGCCTGTTTCCTTCCCCAAAGTAGGGAAGTTCTCCACTATAAATTGCTACAATATACCTTCTGCCCCCCCCCCTTTCTTCTTCTTCCAGGATCCCAATTATTCTAATACTGTTTTGTCTTGTGGTATCACTTATCTCTTGAATTCTCCCCTCACGATCCAGTAGTTGTTTATCTCTCTTTTTCTTAGCTTCTTTATTGTCATCATTTGTTCTTCTATATCACTAATTCTCTCTTCTGCCTCATTTATCCTAGCAAAGGAGCCTCCATTTTGTATTGCGTCTCATTAATAGCTTTTTTGATTTCAACTTGGTTAGATTTTAGTTCTATTATTTCTCCAGAAAGGGATTCTCTGGTATCTTCTATGCTTTTTTCAAGCCCAGCTACTATCTTCATAATCGTCATTCTGAACTCTAGTTCTGACATCTTGCTAATGTCTGTATTGATTAGGTCCCTGGCAGTCAGTACTTCCTCTTGTTCTTTTTTTTTTGAGGTGAGTTTTTCTGATTTTTCATTTTGTCCAGAGAATAATTGATGAATGAGAGAATAAAATTCTAAAAGGGTAAAAACAATCCCAGAAAAAATACACACTAAACAAATCAGAAGAGACCTGGAACCTGGAGGGGGCGGGGGAGAGGGGGGAAAAAAACCCCAAAACCAGCCATGATCAGGCTGGTGAATAGAACAGATCCAGACACTAAATTTTGGGTATATTTTCGTCTGTTAGAAGAAACTGCTTTCCAAAATTTTATTTTATTATTTTATTTTTCTAACATCTTAATTTTATTTTTTTCAGTATTCCAAGATTCATTGTTTATGCACCACACCCAGTGCTCCATGTCATACATGCCTTTCTTAATACCCACCACCAGGCTCACCCATGCCTCCACTCCTCGAAAACCCTGTTTATTTCTCAGAATCCAAAGTCTCTCATCTTTCATCTCCCCATTCGATTTACCTCAATTCACTTTTTCTTTCCTTCTCCTAATGTTGTCCATTTTATTCCAAAATTTTAAAGAAAGAAAAACATATATACATACAAAAATAAGGGTAAATACGATGAAGGGACAGAATATGACTGTAAAGATGAAAATTAAAAAAGATTTTAAAAAAGGACTTGGTAAGAGGTTGTTTGAAAAAAGAAAGAAAAAAATTAAAAAAGGGTGAGAATGTGATCAGGCAGGAGACTAGAACAAAGGCATACACTAGATATAGGGTATATTTTGATCTGTTAGGAGAAACTGTATCCCAAAATTTTAAAGAAAGAAAAAATTATATATAAGGTTAAATACAATTAAAGGATAGACTATGACTGTAAAAATGAAAATTAAAAATGATTTTAAAAAGTGGCATTGAAAAGGTGTTGGTTAAAATAGGAAAGAGGAAAAATTCAAAAAAAAAGAAAAAGAAAAAAAGAAAATTAAAAAAATTTAACTTTGAAAGACTAAAGAATCATGGGGAAAATGCCATGAATTCTATGTGCGGCTTTCCCCCCAGCTCTGGAGTTCCGCAGTTTTCACTGATCCATGACTTTTGGTCCCTGTGCGCTTTCCGTACCGCGTCGGAGGAGGAGAAGGAACATGGCGGCCTCCTAATCTCCGACCTGGAGGAGCCGAGGGCTGGGGCGCCCCCCTGCTCAGTGCGCCCTCAGAGAAGAGCCGTCAATCCCTCCCGGCTCCCTGGTCTCCGTGGAGCTCCCAGCTCACCCTGGCTGTGACCGAGCCTATCTCTCCGGCGCGCGGCCCCGTTTGGAGTCTCCAGACCCGCAGCTTCCTGCAGCCGCTCCCGTGCCGCCCCTCCCGGAGGAGGAAGGTGAGTCTCCCCGGATCTGCTGCCTGCGGGGTCCCCGCTCCCAGAGCAGGGGCCTCACTGTGCCGGGGATCAGGGTTTTCGGCCACCCCGAGCTGAGAGCCCCCCTCGGCTCCGTCTTCACGGCCGGCTTCCCTGCTCTGACACCCGGGAGCTCGGCCGCACTCAGGCTTCCCCGGTCTTTCTGTGACTCCTGAGGGTCCTGAGACCACACTGTCCGCGCGCGGACTCCGCCCCGTGCTCAGCCACTGGAGCGACGTCCCTCAGCGGAGCCCACTTCTCCAGGTTTTAATGCCGTGCTCCGCTGCTCTCTCACTTGCGGGGAGCCGGCTGGCAGAGACTCCCCACCTGCCCTCCCGGGTCCGTCCTCCCGTCTGTCACCTCGGATTCCGCTCTCCGCACGGCCTACCTTCAGAAAGTGGTCGCTTTTCTGTTCGTAGAGCTGTTGCTGTGCTTGTCTTCGACCTCCTGTTGCGTTTGTAGGTGTTCAGAAGGGCTTCATAACTCTCCAGCTGAGCTCCTGGGACCAGACGAAATTTAGGTCTCCTTCTCCTCCGCCATCTTGCTCCTCCCCTCCCCCTCCCAGCTTTGCCTTTAGTTGGCTTTCCCTTATCTTATTCCTTGTGTTGTGGAGTATTGATTTGAGACCTTACTTCTTTTTTTTCAATGCAGACATTTACACCTATAGATTTCCCTCTGAGCACGTCTTCCATCGCCTCCCTTCAGTTTGGTAAGCTGTGTTTTCCTTTTCACTGATCTGTAAATGTTTTCTAATTTCCCTTGTGATTGGTTCTCTAGGAGGGTGTTGTTGAGTTTCCACATATTTGTGGCTTTTTCTGTTTTCCTTATGTTATGCATTTTAACCTTCATCCTGTGGTGGTTGGAGGAGATGCTTTATGTGATATCTGCCTTTGAAAATCTATTAAGACTTGTTTTATGGTTTAATATGTGAGCTGTCCCATGGAATGTCTCATGGACACGTAAAGAGAACCTCTCTTCTGCTGTTGTTAGGCATTCTGTCTTGTATATCTTTTTTATGTCTAGTTGATTTATTGTGTTGCTTAATCCTTTACTTTCTTAATTTTTCTTATGTCTGACTGATCAGTCCATCATTGAAAGTGGGGCATTGAAGTTGTCAACCATTATTGTAGAATTTCTTATATTCCTCCTTTCCATTCTATTAATTTTTTTTTGCTTCATGTATTTTGAGGTTTTGTTATGGGTGCATAAATGTTTATAACTTTTATTTTCCTTGAACTTTTTTGCCTTTTACAAATGTATAATTTACTCCTTTGTCTCTTTTAAACTTTTTAGAGTGAAAGTCTATTTTGTTTGATATCAGTAGAGCCACTGTACCTCTATTTTGGTCACTATTTGTATGGGTTAGGGTCTTTCTATTCCTCATTTTTCTCCATTACTACTTCTTTCTAGTAAAAAAAAATTTTTTTTTTGTGGTGAAATGTTTTGATTCTCTTCTCAATTCCTTGTATGTATATTGTATACATAATTTCTTGGTAGTTACCATGAGTGTTATATTTAATATCCTTAAAGTTTTCATAATCTAGTTTGAATCAATTTACCTTACCTTTTGAATCTTATAACATGGAAACTGGAAATAAGATTTTCCCTTTTAACTAGGGTTTGGTGCTTTTTTATGTTGCAGGGTGCCTCTGTGCTGAGGTGTCTTTTCTGAGCTGCATCTTTCCTTGGGTTAGCATGGTGGCTTTCTAAATTCCCCTTATACACAGTTGTTTGAATATAAAAAACAACAGATGTGACTCTTTTCAATCTCCTGGAAGTCACTTCAGCTTGTGAAAGTTAAAATATTGGTGGCCACTCTCTGTCCACATCTCATCAATCAGAGCAATAACTCCCCATGAGAAGCCAAGACCCTAATACTTGGATGACGAGATCATCGTTGGCAACCCTGGTCCAGTAAGCTGTCTCAGAAACATGGGTTGTATTCTTTCCAACTGCCTGATAAGGGGCTGGGTAGCTGCCACTACCTTCATGCTTTAAATAAACCAAGTTAACCCAAATTTCCCAGGCAAGCTATCCCCTGGACGTTATGAGTTCTCAAAGAAATGACAAAGTTCCAAAGTATTTGCTTCAGATAGTTTCTGCTAGTACAATCGTTGACCAGCTGGAGAGATGGATGTTTGGGGCTTCCAGCATCAATGTCTTCACTCCCTTGAGGATCGATCTTAATAGCAAAGCCTAATTACTTATTTAACCTTACTGGTTTCCGTGCATTGGATATTCTAATTTTCTAATTGGATATTTCTAATTTTTAAGTTTTTCATTAAACTTAAAGTGTCTGTGACCTGTTCCATTGACTGGCTGGAAAATATGACTTTAAAAAACCTAGACATTTTGATTAATCAGAAAATTGCATTGCACTAATATCCTAGTCAATCAAGCATCCATATGTCACTCTAGTAACGCTTTGCAGGGTAACTGAAATAACTTTTCTTTGCCATTACTGATTATTGCAGAGTATGAAATAATTATAAAAGTATAAAGGCCCTTAAGGAGAGCAATTTACCTGTTCTTGGCATTAATATTTAGGAATAGAAACAGTGCCTTCTGGGAACAATCAGCTCAAGTGACTTCACATTTTTGGAGAGTATCATCACGGCCAAAAAAAAAAAAAGGTAATTATAGATAGGTTTTGGGTATAAAAAATTATAAATTTTCTTTTTATAGCTCTGAGTTTGGTGATATAATTGTACCTAAGGGCATGACTTAACAAAGAGGGATTGAGAAAGGAAATGCCATTGACTTCTCAAGCTGTGCACTTTGAGGGACATAGTTTTATAATGAAGACCCTAGACAATTATGAAACTTCTGAAAGAAGCTTCCTGTATGTATATGCATGTGTGTTTTTAAGATTTATACTGGATTAGGGTTATAAGACTTGATGGGGCCTAAAAACATTAAAAGGGGATATGAGGATGTATGCGAAATAAACAAAGATTGTCAGAATGCCTAATTATGTATTAGTCCATTTATTGGCAGTATAGGTCTCCAAGAAACTAGGCATAAGGAAACCTATCTCCTGAGAGCAAACAATCCTCAGTTTGAAATTCAAATCTCTCGGAATGGAAAGTGGTTATCCTCAAAAAATTTAGCATCTTATCACTAAACTTGCAAAGCTGGATTATAGCACAGCCCAGCTACCTATCCACTGCCTTATTACTCTCCTTCCTGGGCCTTGGTTAACTCATCCATGGAATTGGGGAGTTAGACTAGATATCCCTAAAGTCCATCCTAAATGCATGTCTTCTGGTCTCACACATTTCAATCACTGAGTTAAACTTCCTGCTTCCACAGGTGTTCTGTATATAGCATCTTTCTACAGCTGTTGCCAAGCTAGCTCCCTGGAGAGGGCTCCAGGCAGGGTAGAAGAGTCTGGATTCATCACATATGTCTCTTTGAAAACCAGTGCTAGTCTTCTTGACCTATCTTTTCTAGCAGTTAGATCTCACTTCTATATGTCGCTACACCTCCTCCAGGTCTTCTATCTTCAGCAAATCTTAGACAGTTCCATTAAGTTCTGAGACCATGTTTTCAGAGTCCTTATCTCCTGTTTGTTTTCCTCTAGAGCTACAGCTGTTTGTGAATGTTCCTATTATAATGTGTCCACCCTCAATAAGGTTATTCAAACAGTCTGATTATTGATCAATATGATGGGACTTGCTGTGTTCCTTCAATGGTTAGACATGTTTTTCATACTTAATATTTCTAGTTAGTATGATTTTTAAAATTAAATTGCATATTTAATGTAGTGTTTTCTTTTCTCCATTAGTCCCCTTAAAATATTGATGCTGTCTCTTATAATTAATAATTACTTGGGAGGGATGAAAAAATTTGATAAATTCCTCTGATATTTTCATTACATTTCTAATGTACTAAAAGGTAAATTATGTAAAGTACAATTATCATCCATAATCAGTCCTAAGGGAGTGGCTTTTATTCTGGAGTTATACTGGAATTTTAATTTCTTAATAAACTCAAGTCGATGGCTCTCTCCTGTGGTGCATATGTTCACAATTATGTAATTATTATTTTAGTTATTATGGTTCCAGGAAACTGCTATTTGATGCTGACTCTCCACTTCCGTTCAATTGCTAATGGGTCAGGAGCTCTGTGTGGTTCCAGAAGTTCCATCAGCTCTTGATAACCAGACTCTCATTTTATTAGTATTGGATTGCTACCATGTTTGTCGTGTTCTCAGCCTCTGCTGCAGAATGACATGTGTGAGGATTTTTATGTAATTTTGAATTTTGCTTAACATACCGGCATGCTTTGATATATTTTTTTAAAAGGAGACTGATTAATTTCTATTCCCTGTCATCTTCTTTCCTCTCTGCTTTGCTTTTCCCACTTCAACATGCAAACATTATTCTATTGAATTGGAGATGCTGAACAACTTCTTATGTATTTCTTATAATTTCTTACTACTTAATGTGAAATTGGATTGAAGTAGTTTTCACTGTAGTTTAGAAACAAATATCAGAACCAAAACTTTTACACTGGTGGGAAAACTTGCTTATGAGAGGGCTCATAGCATTAATAGTGTTGAACAAAAGGAATGAAGGGTTAACTCTCAATTTTATGTATGTGCTTACATAATGAATTGTATTAGGAGTCTTGCCACAAGAACATACACATTAGGTCAATCCAAATGTACTATGCCACTGTCTCTGTATTAGCCACCCTGTCATTCCCATTAGCTTTTTCCTGGTGTTCCTGGCAAAAGATAAATCCTTATAAATGGCACACAGCTCTAGACCCTGGCTTAACTTCACTTGCCCTTTAGATGACAATAGATAATATAATAGATAATAGCCAAAACAACCCACTAATGGTACAATAGCTTATAGTCTCTGGTGGAGTTTTTGAAATCACAAAAAGTTTACATCTGACTTTTTGAAGTCCTGATGCTTCACATGATTTTCTGCTTACTTACCTATCATTTATTAAGTGAAGAGTAAGTTTCCTACTATGGGTATTTATACATTTCTTGTTTCATATTGATTAGATTTCACCTCATGTATTTGAAGCTATTTTGTTAGGTGCATACACATTTAGGATTGCTATATATTCTTGGAGAATGGACGCCTTTATCATTATAAGAATGTGCTCGCTTTCTCCCTCTCTCTCTCTTTCTGTGTATGTATATATATATGTATATATATATATTAACATTTAACATATATACATACATACATATATCTCCATTCATTTGTTGGTAACACTTAGGTTGTTTCCATATCCTGACTGTTGTAAACAAGGCTGCAATGAACAGAACAGTATCTATCTAGTGTACTAGCTTTTCAAAATAGTATTTTTGTTTTCTTCAAGTAGATACCCCACAGTGGAATCCCTGGATCATATGGTAGCTTTGTTTTTATTTTTTGAGGAACCTCCACACTGTGTCTCATAGTGTCTGCGCTTATTTACATTCCCACCAACAGTGCACCAGGCTTTCCTTTCTCCACATCCTCACCAGCATGTTATTTCTTGTCTTCTTGATACTAGTCATTCTGACAGGTGTGAGGTGGTATCTCATTGCAGTCTTGGTTTGTGGTTCCCTCATGATTAATGTTGAACATCTTTTCAAGGGCCTCTTGGCTCTCTGTATTTCTTTGGAAAGATGTCTACTTAGGTCCTCTGCTCATTTTTTTTTTTAAAGATTTTTTTTTTTATTTATTCATTTGACACAGAGAGAGAGATTACAAGTAGGCAGAGAGGCAGGCAGAGAGAGAGGAGAGAGGAGGAAGCAGGCTCCCCGCTGAGCAGAGAGCCCGATGTGGGCCTCGATCCCAGGACCCTGGGATCATGACCTGAGCCGAAGGCAGCGGCTTTAACCCACTGAGCCACCCAGGCGCCCTCCTCTGCTCATTTTTAAGTCAGATTTTTGTTGTTGTTATTGAGTTGTATGAATTTTTTAAAAATATATTTTTGATATTAATTCCTTATCAAACATATGATTTGCAAGTATCCTCTTTCATATCATTAGGTTGTCTTTCTTTTTGTTGATAGTTTCCTTTGCTGCACAGAAACTTTTTAGTTTCACGTGGTCCCATTTGTTTATTTTGGCTTTTGTTCCCCTTGCCTTTGGAGTCAGATCCAAAAAAAACGACACTAAGAGGATATTACTATCTATGTTTTATCCTAAGACTTTTATGGTTTTAGTTTTTACATTCGAGTCTTTAACACATCTTGAGTTGATTTTTGTATACGGTGTATGGTAGTGATCAAGTTTCATTCCTTTGTATGTAACTGTCCAGTTTTACAAACATTTAAGAAAGAGACTGTTCTTTCCCCATTGTATGTCCTTGCCTCCTTTGTCATAAATTGACCATATATGTGTGGGTTTATTTCTGGGGTATCTATTCTGTTCTGTTCATATCTGGGTCTGTTTTTATGCCAGGACAATACTATTGTGATTATTGTAGCTTTTTGCATAATTAGAATCATGGAGTGGGATACCTGCAGCTTTGTTCCTCTTTTTTCAATATTGCTTTGGCTACTTGGCATGTTTCATTCAGGACTCCATACAAATTATTTATTCTAGTTCTGTAAAAAAGAGCATTGATATTTGACAGGAATTGCATTGTATCTGTAGATTGCTTTGGGTAGTGTGGACATTTTAATAATATTAACTTTTCTAACTCATGAGAATGGAATATCTTGCCATTTATTTGTGTCATCTCCAGTTTCTTTCAGCAATGTCTTACAGTTTTCAGTGTGCTTGTCTTTAACCTTCTTAATTAAATTTATTCCTAGTTATTTTATTCTTTTTGATATAATTATAAATGTCTGATCCTGAATGCTTGCTTGTTGGGAAGTATTGACTGCCAATTCAGTCTCCTTACCAGTAATCAAACTGTTCAGAATTTCTCTTTCTTTATGATTGAAACTGTATATTTCTAGGAATGTATCCATTTCTTCTAGGTTGTCCAATTTCTTGGCTTCTATTTTTTCTTAGTAGTCTCTTATGATCCTTTGTATTTCTTGTGACATTAGTTATGACTTTGCATCTGTTATTTCTATTTTATCTATTTGAACCCTCTCTTTTTCTTGACTAGGTTAGCTAAAGGTCTGTCAATTTTCTTTATCTTTACAAAGAACCTGCTCTAAGTTTTATTGATTTTTTATATTGCCTTTATCGTCTGTATTTTTTTTATTTCTGTTTTGATCTTTATTATTTCCTGTCTTCTAACTTTGAGCCTTGTTTGTTCTTTGTTTTTCTTTTTTTTCCTAGTTCCTTTAGCTGTAAAGTTAAATTGTTTGTTTGAGATTTTTCTTGATTTTTGAGGTAGGCTTGAGTTGTTATAAACTTCCCTCTTATAACCACTTTTCCTGCATCTCATAGATTTTGATAAGTCTCATTTCTGTTTAACTTAAAGTTTTTTTTAAGATTTTATTTATTTAAGAAATAGAGTGCGTGCAAGTGCACAAGTCAGGGGAGGGGCAGAGGGAGAGGGAGAAGCAGGGAACCTGATGTGGGGCTCGATCCCAGGACCCCAAGATCATGACTTGAGCCAGTGGCAGAAACTTAGTGACTGAGTCATCCAGGTGCCCCTGACATGTCTCATTTCTATTTTCATTTCTCTTTAGGTATTCTTAATTTCTCTTTTGATTTCTCCAATCACTGTTTGGTTGTTGAGTAGTATGTTGTTTAATTTCCACATATTAGTGATTTTTCCAGTTTTCTTCTTGTAATTGACTTCTAATTTCATACCATTGTGGTTGGAAAAGATGCTTGATATGATTTCAATCTTCTTGAATGTATTGAGTCTTGTTTTGTGGCCTAGCATGTGATGTATCTTGAAGAATGTCCCATGTGCACCTGAGAAGAGTATGGATTCTGCTACTTTTAGATGGAAAGTTCTGTACATGTCTCCTAAGTCCATCTTGTCTAATGTGTTGTTTAAGGCTGATGTTTCCCTATGTATTTTCTATTTGGATGATGCATCAATTGCTGTAAGTGGGGGTGTTAAACTTGCCTACTTGTATTGTAGTATATTGTATTTACTTGTGTCAATTTCTCCCTTCAGGTCTGTTCATATTTGCTTTCTAGGTTGTAGTGCTCTCCTATTTTGTGTATTTATAAATATTGCATCTTCTTGCCGGATTGACCACTTTATCATTACATGATGCCTTTCTTTGTCTATTATTACAGCCTTTATTTTAAAGTCTATTTTATCTGATATGAGTAAAGCTACAACAGCTTGCCTTGGTTTTCACTTACATGAAATAACTTTCCATGGGCCTTCACCTGCAGTAGTGCATGTGCCCTCACTCTGAAGTGAGTCTCTTGTAGGCAGTGCACAGGTGAGCCATCTGACCACGGCATGGCTGCAGGACAGAAAGACAGGGTGTTTGCCTGGCTGGCTCTGGTGTGGCCGCCGTATAGGGTAGAGCTGGGGTTCTCCTGGCTGGCTGCAGTGTGACTGTGCTATGTGTGTGGCAGGGCGTGCCCAGTGGCACTAGTAGTTCAGAATGCCAAAATGGTAGCTGCCAGCACCAGCATTAACAGGATGGGATCACAATAGTGTTGACCACCAGCACTTTTGTTCCTGGAAAAAGTCACGACAGGCTTCTGCCTCATTGGAAGTCATTTTAAGATTAGTAGGTGAGTCTCTTCCATAGATGGTCTAGGTTCTTTCAAAATGCTGTTCGGTCCCAGGCTGAGTGAATCTGTGTGTGAGCCCTTTAAGAATGGATGGTCTATTCACTACAGTTCTGTGGTTGTCCTGGACATACTCCCTATTGGTTTTGAAAGGCAAGTGCTTTCTTTCTTTCTTTCTTTTCAGTTAGCCACGGTATAGTACATCATTAGTTTTTGATGTAGTGTTCAATGATTCATTAGTTGCATATAACACCCAGCGCTTCATGGAACACGACATCAAAAACTAATGTAGTAGTGTATGATGACTATCATAACATAATAAAAAATAAAAAATAAATCAGGCAAAAAAAAAAATAACACCCAGTGCTCAACACAACACGTGCCCTCCTTAGTACCCATTTCCCTGAAAGCCAACTGTTTTGGGGACTTATTTCTCTGGTGCAGGGCCCAAGGGTTGGGGTGCCTGATATAGAAGACAAACTCCTTGCCCCTCAGGAAAAGTTCTGTATTTTTGCGATCCCTCCTGATTGTGTGTTGCCCAGCCTGGGGTGGTGTTTCTGGTGAGAGCATGTCTCTGCTGCTCCTATCTCAGTGTAGCTCTTTTTTGTTTTTTTAAAGATTTTATTTATTTATTTCGGGCAAAGCCAGGATAGTGCGAGAACACTCAGATGATGGTGCAGGACTGCAAGGTGCCCCCCTTGCGGCTGCCGTGCGTGGGCTCAGTGTAGCTCTTTTGTCATCTGTGGTGGAGGCGCTGTTCATCTAGCTTTCTGGATTCTTTCAGAGGAGGGAATTATTCCATATGAAGCTACAGGTCTGTTGTGTTTGTGGAAGGAGATAAGTTCACGATTGTTCCACACCACCATCTTGAACCAGCTCCAAAAATAATTTTTTAAAAATAAAATGAAACAAAAGGAGGATAAAGATTGCAAAATGGGGAGGTGGGGACCACGGTCTTTTAAAAAAAGAAGGTGATCAGAGAAGTTTTTACTATCATGGTACCTTTTTAGCAGAGCAGGTGGGAGTGAGGGCAGGGCCATGCAAATATCTGGAAGAAACACGTGAGGACAGAGCCAAGCAAGTAAAGTGGAAGGCTGTGGCATGTTTAACGACGAGCACAGAGACAATCTAGACAATGCAGAGAAGGTAGGGATGAAGGAAGGGGGGACTGCTGGGAAGGGTGGAGAGCTTGGTTAGCCATAGTAAACACTTTAGACTTGACTGCACGAATCGGGAAGTTCTTCTGGTGTTTTGAGCAGAGGGGTGGCACTACCTGCCTTGTGTTTTAGAAGTCTCACTCCTTATGGTTTTTAAGAATAAACTGTAGTGGGCTCCTGGGTGGCTCAGTGGGTTAAGCCTCAGCCTTCGGCTCAGGTCATGTTCTCGGGGTCCTGGGATTGAGTCCTGCATCGGGCTCTTTGCTCGGCGGGAAGCCTGCTTTCCCTTCACTCTCTGCCTGCCTCTCTGCCTACTCATGATCTCTCTCTCTCTGTCAAATAAATAAATAAAATCTTTAAAAAAAAAGAATAAACTATAGATGCACAAGGTCCAAAGCAGCAGAGGCCATCTGAGCTAGGAAACTGGCAAAAACCCCAGGAAAAGGCGATAAGGTTTGGGTAAGAGCAGGAGAAGGGGTAGCAGTGAGACATCACTAGAGGACAGTTAAAATTCTGAAGTAGGGTCAATGGGCTTGGTTGATATGTGAGATATGGGATATGAGTTGGAAATTAAGGATGACACCAAGAATTTTTGCCTAAGCTACTAGGGGAATGGAGTTGCCATTAGCTGGGAAAAGAAAGATTGGAGGTGGGAAAAGATTCAAGAGAGCAAGGATAGAAGACAGTTAAGGTCAAATGACTTCTAGACACTTGGTCTGAGCCAACCCATATGCAGTTAGACACATGAGAAGGAGTTCAGGGGAGTAGGTCCAGGCTGGAAATACACACTTGTGAGTCACCAGCATACCAATGGGATTTAAAGTCATGAGACAATATTAATTCCCTAAGGAGTTAGAGAAAAGCAGAATGAGAAATTAGGGATAAATTAACAAAGAAGACATAGACACAGTGGCTCCTGAGGTAGGAGAGTCACTAGAGATTGTAGTGCCTAGAAGCCAAATGAAGACATCTTTCCAATGAGGAGGTTTTGGTAGTCATTAATGTCAGTTGTTGCTCCAGTGTTTGTTAAGGTAAAGATCTGCAATTAAACTTTGGATATAGAAAGTGGTCAATGATGTCTAAAACAGGTAATTTTGGTGGGGGGTGGCCTGGTTGAGTGAGTTCTACACAGAATTGGAAGAGAATGGCTGACAGGTACATGCAGAAGCAGATTTGGAACAGTCCTCTAGGTACACAGAGATGGCCAGCAGGTACCAAAAAAAAAAAAAAAGTTGCTCACCAGCAGTAACCATTGGGAAAATGCAAATCAAAACTACAGTGAGATATCACCTCCCACCTATTAGAATGGCTACCATCAAAAACAGAAGAAATAACAAGCATTGGCGAGGATGTGGGGAAGAGGGAACAGTTGTGCATTGTTGGTGGGAATGTAAATTAGTGAAGCCAGTATGGAAAACAGTATGGATGTAGGCTGTGGTTGGAATAATTCTATTATTATTTTTTTTAGAGAGGGAGGGGGAGGGGAAAAGGGAGAGGGGGAGAGATCATCTTAAGCAGGTTCAATCCTACAACCCTGAGATCATGACCTGTGCCGAAATCAAGAGTGGGACACTTAACCAACTGAGTCACCCAGGCGCCCCATTGTTGGAATAATTCTAGACACAGTCCTCCAAGATTCCTGTCCTCTTGTTATTCAATCAAAACTAATCTAGGTACCACTGCGAAGAGATTTTTGCAGATGTAATTAAAACTCAGGGTCAGTTGACCTTAAGACATAGAGATTATCCAGGTGGGCCAGACCCAATCAGGTGAGCTCTTTATACAGGGTTTGTCTGGCTGGTAATAGAAAAAAGGTCAGAGAGATTTGAGGCACAGGGGGATTCGACATAACATTGTTGGCTTGAAGATAGAGGAAGACACATGAGAACGAGCGGGGGTGGCCATAAGATGCTGAGCGAGGACCCAGGATCATATGGGATCAAGTTATCTCTCAGATTCACCAATATACCCATGAAGTTGTGATGGTCTCATAGCAATGGATATGATTAATGAGGTCTTTTTCTCAAACTTGATAGGTTAACTTTGAATGTGATTCAATTTTGCAATTATTTATTGCTTAATGTAACTCTATCCATAAATTGTTATTTGTTTATGAATGGAAATCTCTTAAAGCATTTTTTTATAAAGACAATAAAAATCTTCACTTTCAGTTTTACTTTTTTTTTTTCTTCACTCACTATAGTCTCTGACAATTTTTTTTCTGAAAGAGGAAAGCTAGTCTTTTAAACAAATGATACTGGAGAAAATGGACATCCATAGGCTCAAAAAAATCTCAACCCAACCTTCAGACCTTTACACTAATTAACTTAAAATGGATCACAAGCTTAGTAATAAAACATAACATTATAAAAATATTAAAACAAATCCTGGAGGGAAACCTTTTAGAT
This sequence comes from Ailurus styani, assembly GCA_002007465.1. Classification (NCBI taxonomy): domain Eukaryota; kingdom Metazoa; phylum Chordata; class Mammalia; order Carnivora; family Ailuridae; genus Ailurus; species Ailurus styani. Next base: position 198,443 of record LNAC01000716.1, on the reverse strand, counting down.
GTAGGAACAGGCAAAGAACCCTCAGTTCTTTTTTGTGAGTATCTTTTAATGAAATTTTATCTTCAATAATAGATTCATGTGTACCTTTAGTTATTCTGAGTAAAAAGGAAAAGTATTCATTTTGCCCTTCCAAGTTGATAGACAAATCACACAGATTGATCCTTCATTATAAACCCAAAGATGGTCAATAGTAGAGCCATCCAGTGTTTTCCTGAGGGAAAACCTGTCTTTAGGCTCATGAAAGTTCTGGAGGATTAGGGCCAGAACTGGAGGGTTGTGAGTGAGCTGAGGATGCTGGCCGTGTTTGTGTGGAGCAGGGAGGGGATTCTCCAAACTCAAGTTTGGGTCGATCTGGCAGAAACTCCTGGAGAAAGAAAAAAGTTATTCGGGCTTCTTATCTGCTGATCAACCTTGGTGTGCCATATTACGTAGAATAATGAAAATCGTATTTTCCAGCAAAAACTGAAATAGGTAATACAAATTTAATGATGCTAAAACACACATGTATACACACATATGTAATAATACACAGATATACATGTGTATATATATTTTTCTCTGTGTTTTTTTTCTTCTAGTTTTATTGAGGTATGATGGACAAATAAAGACCACATATATTAAGGTTGTACAGTGTGATGTTTTCATTTACCTACATATTGTGAAATGGCTTCACAATCACCTCACAAGTGAAACCGGGAAATCATACCACAATTAAATTAATTAACGTATCCATCACCTTACATCTTTGCCCTTTTCTTGTGGTGAGAACGCTTGAGATCTACTCTCCTAGCAAATTTCAATATATAATAGATTATTATTAACTATAATCACCGTTTTGTGCATTAAATCTCTAGAACTTACTCATCTAATAACTGAAAGTTGGTACCTCTGTATATTTGTAATTTAAATTATTGGGCAATAAGCATGCAAGCATAGTTTTCTTCTCTCTCACACCTTTCAAATAATGTCTTGAAACATTTTCAATAATTCAAAAATAATTTTCAAAGAGGGAAAATGCATGCAGTGTGATTGTTCGCTATCCTGTTCTATATGAATTTGTTAATAAACCAATGGTTCTCTGGACTTTTCAGCACATTAAATGTTAAAGTAAACAAGAGATAATCGTTTCTTATTTTTAGAATAGTAGATTTACAACATATGTAGCTGTTGCAAGTTGCATATTTAAATTATCTTAAATATATTCTTTGGTAATAGCTTTTTAAATGAATTTTTTGTCATCATAAAAATAATACCTTAAGGTAAAATTGCTTTTTAAACTATATTCTGTAAACACTTAAATTTTGTGATTAATTTCAAAAGCTACAAGGATATTCATATTTGACATATAAAATTAAAGACTTAGATTCAATAATTTGGAGTTTTCTTTGCATCATTAAATTTTAATTGTTAATGCTATTTTATCTCACAGATCCTTTTCTAAACTTATTGGCTACTTGAAAGAATTGGGGGCGCCTGGGTGGCTCAGTGGGTTAATGCCTCTGCTTTCGGCTCAGGTCATGATCTCAGAGTCCTGGGATTGAGGCCTGCATCGGGCTCCCTGCTCAGCGGGGAGCCTGCTTCCCCCTCTCTCTCTGCCTGCCTCTCTGCCTCCTTAAGATCTCTCTCCCTCTGTGAAATAAATAAATAAAATCTTTAAAAAAAAAAAAAAAAAAAGAAAGAATTGGAAACCTTTTTAAAGATGTGATTACACTGTTGTGATTTATACTTAAGGTAGATTAGAAAGCTCTAATTCAGGTATCCATTAATAAGCAAATTTTACCGATATGTTTCAACGGGCACAAGATTAAGTACAGGGAATGTGGTCAGACATTCCTCTCGGGGCCTGCAAGGAGCTTTCAGTGCACTTGTGAGAAACCTGGCATGCTGTGCGGTGGCTGTCACAGGAGACAGTGCAAGGGGGTCTGGAGAACACTGCACATGGGGTCTGACTTAGCTGGGGGCGGAGAGAAGGGTTGTGGAGTAAGTGGTGTTTAGAGGAAGGGCTGAAGACTGGGCGTCTTCCCCTTGGGGAGGGAGAGTCAGCTGGTTGAAATAAGATCATTCCAAAGTCCGTGCCCTCTAGCCAGAGACCACCAGGAGCACTCCCATGAATAAGTTTTATCCAGAACAAGTTGGGTTTATTATTCATTGCAATGAAGGAGGACGTACACCATGGGAAACCAGGAGGTGTCTGGGTAGGAGGTGTTAGAAAAAAATCTGTTGGGTTGGGTTTTGGTTGGGTGATTTGAGGGAGGGATTAAAAGTGGGGGGTCACTTTAGATTGGATGCTGAAAGCAGAGGCAATTCTGTGATATCTCAATAAATCTTGTCTATGGGAGGGGAGATTATAGTCAGAATAAACCATGACCAGTAACGAGGTAGACGTCACTCATTTTAACCAAGAGAATGGAGAGGCTGGTATTTTTGAGGATGGCACCGTGATCTTTCTTTCTATACTTAGAAAACAATCATGAATTACTTTCATTTTGTCTCCCTTTATCATGGTCTCAGAGTAACTTTGTCTGGTGTTGGTGTTCCATGATACCTCTTGGTATTCATGTCCAAGAGGAGAGAGGAGAGTAACATTGCTCTGGTGTGAGTGAGGGCCACTTCTGGATATTAGCAGGGCTGGATTTCCACCCCCCCCACCACCCATGAATAAAGGGATGCATGGGGGAAGCTTTTAGCTTCAGTTGGGATACATAATTCTTGAATGGTAGAAATCAGTGAAATGTACAGGTCTTCTACCAAACCTATTCAATGTATGGAGGAGAAACAGATTAATGCGTAAATGCATCACTGGCTTGGATGTAGTCTCTAAGATTGGCTTAACTCTCCTACTCCCAGATTTTTATTTATTTCGATATAGTAAAAATTCATAAATGTTAAAACCACCAAGATGATTTCAGTTCCTGCACTCTGTCTTAAATACTGTCTCAACCTGGGCCTGCTGATTCCCTTTGCTTAAGAGTTCAACCTCTAGGGACACCTGGGTGGCTCGGTCGGTTAAGCCGCTGCCTTCAGCTCAGGTCATGATTCCAGGGTCCTGGGATCAAGTCCTGCATCGGGCTCCCTGCTCGGCGGAGAGCCTGCTTCTCCCTCTCCCTGTGCCTGCCACTCTGCCTACTTGTGATCTCTCTCTCTCTCTCTGTGTCAAATAAATAAATAAAATCTTAAAAAAAAAAAGAGTTCAACCTCTATCTGTACACCATCCCAACGTTATTTCCTAGAAGACTAGTGGACTGGTATCAGAGCAGAATGACTTGAAACAAAGAAGACATTCACAAAAAAACCTTATTATATAACGTCTGCTTGTAATTTGAATACAAAGGGTTTTAATAAGAATTTATTCATAAATTCTTTATTTATGATGTGAGAAGTATCCGTATGCTGAGTACAGGCAAAATGTTAGGCTAATAAAAAGAACGCAGACATGATAACCCTTGAAAGTTGTAGAGTGAAGTTAAAAATAGAGCACTTTGGGCGCCTGGGTGGCTCAGTGGGTTAAAGCCTCTGCTTTCGGCTCAGGTCATGATCTCAGCGTCCTGGGATCGAGGCCCGCATCGGGCTCTCTGCTCAGCGGGGAGCCTGCTTCCTCCTCTCCCTGTCTCTCTGCCTGCCTCTCTGCCTACTTGTAATCTCTCTCTCTGTGTCAAATGGATAAATAAAATCTTTAAAAAAAAAATAGAGCACTTCTCCAGGGATGACCAGGGGTCACTTTTTTTCACATTTAGAATTTATAGTATTTTTCACAGTCCCTTCGTTTATTGATACATCAATCATATATTGTATCCTATCACGTCATGCCGTGAAATGTTTCATTTGGTGGCTGTGTCTCTCGGAGAGTTGCAAGACTCTCATACTTCCTGTGAGTCTGTCACCTGATGTCTGGCCTCACCTTGACAAGTATATCGGACTCTCCCAGGGTGTTAGAGATCAGAGAGTCTGAGAAATAATGACATCCTCCTGAAGAAGATAAGCAGGTAATGTAGACAGTGCATCGTGGATCAGCCAGTTAGACTCTCAGTTCAGTCCATTTTCTACATCTAGCGATACGTCCAGGTGATTGATTTTGGCATCAAAGTTGAAATACTTCTCTTTCTCAGCTTGTTCTTCTCACATCATCTTCCTATGGCAAGAGCTGACCATCACAGATGCTGCCTTCCCTAAAACTGGGTCATTGGCTGAAGTCCCTGCACCCTCGCTTGCAACCCCTACCTTGGGGTGTTTCCCGATCTGTCCATGCTTAACTGGACTCACAGCAGTTGCTTGGCCTGATAGCTAGAGGTCTGTCTTAATATGCCAGTTTGTGAGCACGATCAATGGGTGCGCACCCGAGGAATATCCAATCTGTTTAATTTTGTCCAAAGTTTTTAGCCCCCTTGCTTCCTAGTCAAATCACTGTGTCCATATGCTTGACTACATGAATCCATTCTTTTCTTTGCCCAGAACTGCTCACATGATCCAAAGCAAACGACATCTCCCAGTGGCTTTGCCATTTTTATAAAATTAGTAAATAAAACTACGACCTTCAAAATTTTGCCTTGAAAGCAATAGGATACTTGCAAAAATGTAATGGAAATGCAAACCATTGCATTCTTAACTGTAAGCTATTCTCCTGAGTATGGTGTGTGCGATTTCTGCTAAACACTGTCCAGGTTCTCCGTTGCTTCTGCACCCTCCCCACACCTCCTGGTGGTCTGATGGTCCTAGAAGTGCCTGAGGTTCCTTCACTGTACTCTAACTAAAACTGGGCTCTCTTTCGTTTCCCCTAAATGCAGCTCTTCACCACAGGCTTGGGGTCCCTAAATGTCCACAGCTGCATTGTGTTTGCAGGTGACTTGGGGAAGAACGGTTCACTTACCTCTGTGTTACCTACCCTCTGCCTACGAGGGGAGGCTCACGGTTGCCAAGTTTGGTGAAAGAGCTCTTCTAGAGCCCCTCATTCTTTCTAGACGGGCCCTGCACATGTTTTGCCTGATGGAGCCCGGAACCCACGGTTGCTTTGGATTCTGGGTCTTGCTTCTTAGGAAAGACCAGGAATCTTGTTCATGTCAGTGCTCTCGAACATTTCTACCATTCTTTTAGCCCATAAAAATCTGAGTGTGCATTATCTTATGTGTGTATATTTATGTATTTGCAAATTAGCTGCATGCACTACGAGTCTCTAATTTATATCCATGGCAAAGCTTATGTAAATACAGGGATTTAAAAAAATGAGATGAAAAAGATTCCAAATGGAAGTTGTACTATTTTCCTTCTGCACCCCCGTGTACAGTCCTGTCCAGTCCCCTGGTGAGCCCCTCCCCCGAGGGGCCTCCCTCCTAATGGACTCCCACCCCTCTCAGGTGAGCAGTGCAGGACTGGTATCTCCAGCAAGTGGATTTTGTGTACTTTGGCCTCCAACCCTCAAAATCTGTGAGGGCTACTTTGAATTGCAGGTGGATTCAAGATATGGAGAAAGGTACACTTCTCACAATGAAATTCTGCCCAGAGGGAGAAGTGGAACACACTCCATTGCACCAATTTTCATGAAAGTTAATAGAATTAAATTCCCTTTTGTCATTCTTTTCTTTTTAAATCATGCTATGATTAAAAACAGACTCTGATCAAGAGAGGTTTCCATTCTCTGAAATTTTCATTATCTAAACGGCAAAATGACTTTTTCTTCCTTTTTTTGTCTCTGAAATAGTGATATATACCGGCATCTGGTGGTGGTGGAAATGATTTCCCATAGGGGTATCATCTGTCTGACTTAGGAAAGGGATCCTTTCACGTTGACCGTGTCGTGCAGTAGAGGAAGCATTGGATTAGAGTCAGATGTGGAAACCGAGTCTCCATGGGGTTTGGGGAGGCTCTTCATACCACAGGGTCCCCATTTGTTAACTAGGTGGCTGGGATGGAGAAGAGACCAGTATCATTGTGTGTGTGTGTGTGTGTGTGTGTGTGTGTGTGTGTGTGTGTGGTTTTTTGGTGATGGCTCTTCATCTCCCCTCTTCTCCGGTCCCTTCTCTGCTCTTGCTTCTCCACCTCCACTTCTTCTTTACCTACTTCTTCATCTGAAGTCTCCAGTAAGCTTCTAACAATGAGGGAGGGTTATGGGGTGAGGTGGTGGTGGAGGGCAGTGTCTTTTCTGCATAAATGGAGGGAAGATAGAACATGCAGCATTGCTTTGGTCAAGTTCTGTTTTCTACTTAAATTATGGGCAAATTTTGTAAATGGTGTCCTGGCTCTGGCCAAGAGACCTTAGACTTGCATGTCCTCTGCAGAACGCCCCCCCCCCGACAGCCTGGGGTAGCCCTCCCAGTTTTAATAGCCTATAAATTAGGGGCAAAAGTATCTCAGCTTCTTACATGAGGCCTCCATCTTTCCTTCCACTGAGAAAAGTTCAAGGTAATGGGACCATTTTCTAGAAAATGTTGGTGTTGGTCATCCTGCTTTGCTTTTATTTCGAGTGGGATAAGAATGGCTACTGAAGCTAACTAACAAGAGACATATCCTGTTTATCAGCTCTGTAAGAATATCCTGTCCCACAGATCTTCAAAAAAAGAATATTGATGCATCCGATCCACAGGACCAACTAACACACACACATAAAAATGCTCAGAGCAAAGAGCTGTGTCACTCTTGTTTCTTGTTACCAGGATGAGATGAGGCAACGGTTTCCTTCAAAAGATGGTAGCATTTCACAGATTCTCATCTATTTTGTTAGAAGTTACATTATTTTATACCTCTTAAAAGAATTTAGTTTTATTCTAATTAAAAACATGGTTTAGAAATAGCTTAAACTTAAAAAACAATGTATCCTTTTTATGATTGTGGGATATTGTGACTCAGGAATCTATAGGGAAATGATGAGTTGTTCTAGTTATTAAATACTATTGATTGGACATTAGGGGCCATCCAGGGCCACTCTCCATAGTTTTGTGATTCAGTAACATGAGAAAATATCACCAAGGAAGGAAATTTCAAAACATTAATCACATTAGTATCTATGATTCCGTAAAATATTTTACTGCTTACTTTTTTTTTCTAATTAAAAAAGTATATTTAAACCCACAGAACTGACACCAACTCATTCCTCTCTTTTGAGAGACAAGATTGTGACATTGTCACCCCAATGGGTGATCTGGGAGCTTTAACCATATACTTGACATCTGTTTATTATCTAGATCTTACCAAGTCAAGGGCAACAGGATTCTTACGACCAGTGAGAAATGTGGAGTCTCAACTAAGTGTCTGATTTGGAAAATATTAGGTAGATGGTGAGGTCTTTATTATTATAACGAAATGCTGATTAAATGTATGCTTTCTTTAACAGACGTTAGAATGCCAATTCCCAAGTAATTTAATTGAGATAATGTATATTTCAAGTACCAATTAAATGAAATATTTTCTAAGATTTCAAAATTATTTTAAGCACTGTGTCCTTTTTTAACCTGATAATTTAAGGCAGACCCTGACTTCCCGAGTCTTAGAAAATGAGCATTCCTTAGGATTCTATAAAATACGAAACTTTCCGAATAGCCCAGAAGTTTAAGCTATCTTAGCCGAGCATTAGCTCATGATATTTTTCATATTCTGGAGATATACATGATATCATCTAAGGATATTACCATATTTTAAAAGGAGCAAAAAGAAAAAGCTGTAATTATTTCATGTTATTAACAGTAAATATAAATGAGCCAAAGGATATAAGAGAAATATTGCCAAAACTGTCTCATTTCTAAAACAGCTTCATGTGTTGGATACTGTGAATTGTTTGATTTAAAAATAAAACAAGCCTCACAAACCCAACACAAGCTGTTCTGGGCCAAATAATGTGCTGTCTGTTTAGCATGAGTCAGATGCCTCTTTGCTGGTTCATTCCATTCCTCCTTCCAGTTGCTCTAGGCCTCCCTACAGTGTTTCCAACATGAAGAAGTCTCTTTGAGTGGAGGGACTTGTCCCTGACAAAATAAAAAACGTGACCCCTGAGGCCATTTTACTAAACAATAACTAAAATTGGACAAATGATAGTTCTTTCCTCACTAGATGATGGCAAAGTTTTGTTTTCAGTTTCTGATTCTTTAAACTGTGGGTCAGAGCTCAAGCTAATGAAAATCTGTGAAGGAAAGGATTTTTCAGGTTTACATGGGAAATCGAAGTCTTTTTCATAAGTAATCAAAAAAATACAAAAGCATTTTCTCTGGGGAGCATAGCTGCGGATACTCCCCACACTGCCAGTTTGCTGAGTGGCTTCAGATCCATGCGGGGCCCTGTCACTGGTGGCTACTCAGGCTCCTGAGTGGGGGTGAGGCCTCTATTCAAGGTCTGTCTTTGGTGTCTGCGGGGCACTGGGAGGCCTCTGTGTGGACGATGCAGGTCTGTATGTGGGTCTCTGTATTCAGATTTGTTTCTGAGGTGTTTCTGTGAGAAGTCTGTGTGGCTCTCTGTCGCAGGTCTCTGTGAAGGCTTTTGGTGTTGGCCATTGTGAGAGTTTCTGCATAAGATATGTATGGGAGGTCTTTGAGGATGATCCCTGGATGTGGTGTCTGTGAGGGCTCTTGGTGTTGGCCCTGTCAGAGGTCTCAGTGGGCTTTGTGTGGGTCTCTGTGGGAGGTCTCTGTCAGAGGTCTTGTCTTGGTATGGGTCTTTGGGAAAGGTCTCTGTGTAAGATGTGTGTGGGAGGTCTTTATGGGAGGTTCCTGCATGTGGTCCTCAGTCAGAGGTCTCTGAGGTCTTGTTGTAGGTCTCTGTGTGGTTCTCTGTCAGAGGTCTCTCTTTGGGGCGTTGGTGTGGGTCTCTGTGGGATGTCTCTGTGGGAGGCCTCTGTGTGGGTCTCTGTGGGAGTTCTTGGTGTGGTTCTCTGTCAGAGTTCTCTGTGTGGGGTCTCTGTGTGGATCTGTCAGGGGTCTCTGCACAGGGTCTCTCGGCATGGGGCTTTCCCTTTCTGGTCTTCTTGCACCGTCTGGCAGGAGAAGGGCAAAGGGACTTGCTTGTTCCTGTTTCTGGCTGTTCCACCAGCCTCCTGCTCACGGCACTTCTACTGACAGGAGTGCAGGGTGCACGTCCAGCTCCCCAACTCCCAGAACTCTTCTGATGCCGCTGGGAAGACCTTGCTCTGGGCCACCCTCTCCTGAGGGCCCCTAGGGCCTAGGGTGCTGTCTGTCCTTGTCCTGCCTCCCTCGGGTCCTGGCTGCACTGTTAGTGCTGGGCCCTCCCTGGGGACCTAGAGGCAGGACTTGACTCCAGGGAGAAGCTGCGGCACAGCAGGCCCGCACCCACTCCACCCTGCACCCTGGGTCCCCTCCCACATGAGGGGTCTTGACAGCATGAGGGCAGGGCCATGCCTGCTGCCATCTGGATAGAGGGTCCCTCCTGGAGCGGGACTCTCCGCCACGCCAGCGATGTGTGGGGCTCCCTGGAGGATGCTGCTGGGCTGGGAGCGGGGCAGGCACCCCCATTCTGGACAGGCCCCTTCCAGCTGGGTGTGCGACAAGCCCTCCCCCGCCGGGCTCTGGGGTAACCAAGACCGGGAGCCAGGCCAGTCCCTTGGCCTCTGAGTCCCCACCAGCCCCTGGGAGCCGCCCTTGGGCCACACATGGAAGTAAAGGTCGCAGACTACAAGTCTGTCCTGAGGCGTCCAGGCCCGAGTCCCCCGGTCCCGTGCACGCTGATCCCCCGGTCCCGTGCACGTTAACCGTCTCTGCCCGGAGCCCTGGCTGCCTCTGGGCGCCCGGCCTTCTGCGTGGGAGCCTCAGGTGGCTTCTCTCCACCTGGGCTCGGCGGCCGGAGTGGGGTGGCGGCCCTGCGGGGACAGCCCCTAGCCCTCCAACTTCTCTCCTCTGGGCCTGTAGGGGGCAGTGGGACATCACGGGTCCTTGGTCGTCCCGCCAGCTATGGGCACAGCATGTCACTCCTTCCTGGCATCCGGCCCGAAGCGCAGGGTCCCCCTGCCTCCCAGCCGCACCCCTGCTCCACCCCCCAGAACGGGAAGGGTGTGCTGGTGAGCAGGGCCCTTCGGTCCCCCGGGGCGGGCAGGCTGGTCCCTGGGGCCTCTGTGCTCCCCGCCTGCACCCCCCAGCGCCGGGCGCTGGCCCCTTGCCGCTCCAGAGTGTGAGAAGGGGGGCTATGCGGAGCTAAGAGGGGCTCCGGGCTGGTGTCAGCCCCGCCTCACTGGGGAGGGAAGGTTCCTGGGCGAGCCATCCTCTCCTGCCCCAGGAGACGGGGCAGGATGTCTCCCACGCCTGCCCTCAGGGCCGACCTCGTGCCTCCCAACTCCGCGCCCCACTCTGACTATGACTCTGTCTTCCTGGAGCCTGAGGGGGACTTCTGCCCTGCAGACCCTCCCTACAGCCCCACAGGTTCAAGGCAGAGAGAAACCAGGAGAGGATGGGCGGAGTGAGATCCTGGTCTTGGTCTTGTTCATCTTGTCGTGGAAACCGAAGGCGTGTGCGCGTGCGTGTGTGTGTGTGTGTGTGTGTGTGTGTGTGTGTGTGTGTGTTGGGGGACGTACCACGGGGTCACCCCCCCCAAGGCCCCATCCCTCTGGAAGCCAAAGCAGGCCCTCGGGGAGAGCAGACCCTGGTCCTTCCCTTCCCCGCAGCAGGCACAGACAGAGGCCAGCCCCTCTCCTGAGAAAAAAAAATGTATTTTGGGGAAACAATAAAAATTGCAGTACAAGGAAGGCATTAGCACACACAGGATGTGCTAACATGGGAAACAAAGGGCGTTCTTCGAATATACTCAATTTTTTCCTCCTGGAAATCTTGCCTACCAGCAAAGGTGTGAGCTGCACTCTGTGCCTGATGGGATGAGACACGTTTCTGAAGACCGTATGTGGGATCATGGTGAACGGGACCTGAGACACGTCCCGCCATCGGCCTGTGCTGGCTGGGTCTGCCTGGGGACCCCAGATCCCTGGGTAGGCTATCCCACCTGTTGTTCCTGACTCTGGTGGGCTCGCTCTTGTTAGGGCAGTTGTGACCCTTGGGGGTGGCTTGCTGATTGGAGGCTGTCTCTCCCATCACTTCCTTCTGGTCTGTGGAGGAGAGAGCCCTGCGGTGGCAGGAACGCCCACATATTGGTGGGGTCTGCAATTCCTTGTGCTGATATATGTCTGTGGTACGGATTCCTTGGTGAAACCCCAATTTCTCCAGCAGAATTTGTCCCACAGCTTTCAGGATCGTCTGAGTGTCAAAAGCTCTGTTGCTCATAACAGACCTGCTTCTGACTGGTACCCAGCTCTGGGCAGGGGCTGATGCAGGCTCGCCTTTTTGAAGGGGACCTTCCAGTCCTTTGGTTTTTTTAGTGGCATAAAAATACTGCAGAAAATTCTTCATCCTTTGTCTAAAGGTGGTTTCTGGAAAAGTCTGTCTCTCTTCTGGCAAGAGCTGGAGGTATTTACTCCCAAGGCTCTCTCCTGATCCTCTGACCTGGGGAGGGTGGCCTGTCCCACTAGCTTGGAAAGCCCTGATTGCCAATGGTTCTGCACACTCATCTTCATTCTCTTCCGGTTTGGGACTGTTCTGGTCCTCTTCCTCCTCAGTGGAGTCACTCTTACTCTGGCTGTCACTTGGCTCCTTGGGCTCCTGCTGCCCCTCACTGCTCGATCCACTTGAGTGAAGGTCATGTGGCACAGGGGAAGCGGGTATGCCTCCACTGGCATGTTCCCCCAGGGAACAGGAGGGTGACTGGTGAGTAGTTAAAATGTCTGCAGCAAAGAGAGAATTAGTGTGAAAGTCTTCCAGGAGCACATTGGTGTCCCGGTCTTGGACAAACACACCAGTGGCAAAGTCTGGAAGAAGGATGTCACTGGAAAAGTCTTGAAGCACACCAGTGGTATGGCTTTCAGGCTGGTTCTCTGACTCTATCTTCTCTTGGAGCTCAAGCTTACTAACCTTTGTTTTAAGGCTTGGCTCCTTTGTATCTTGGGCAACCCACTCTGTAGGTGGTGAGGGGCTTTTATTAGCACTTGGAGATCCTGATCTCCTCAGATCCACATAAATGGTTTGGTTGTTGGCCAGCACACTGGGTCTTAAGATGACTTTCCAAGCAGGGGTCTTCTCGGCTTCGATCGCCTCTGTGGCCACTTTAGCTCTTGGAGATTGGGATCTGAGCTTCACCTTGTCTGGTGAGACCCGACCCCCACTCTCTTCCTTTAACTCATTCCTGGCCATTGCTAAACTTAGACTTGGTTCCAGGTTGTCTTTCTTGGCTCCCACAACAGTCTTGCTCTGCAGGGTTCCGTTTAGGAGGCTGAGTGTGGAGGTCCGAGAAGGTGATCTGCCCTCCTGTCCTGATAAAGAGGTCTTCGAGGACTGACGGCCATCACCAGGTGAGGTCCCTCCCAGGGCCAGCTGGATTTCCTCACAGATGGGTGAGGGAACAGGCAGGGGACTCCCTGAAGTGGGATCAGACTCTTCGGTTATCCCCTTCCCTCCTGGATGGGGCTGAGGTGGTTTTCCCAGGAACTTGTAAAACTTGGCTTTTGAGTGGACCTCAGGCACAAAGGTAGCTGAGCAGGGAAAGGGGGACTGGGGAAAGGGCAAGTGTTGAGCTTCACAGAGTTTGAGATCTTTGGGCTTAGGATCTTGGACAGGTAGCTCCCACTTACGCCTCACTCGAAGCCTTATGATGTGTGCTTCCAGCTTCTGCTGAGTGTGAGGACAAAGGAAGGACAGCTCATGGGAGGTGTTAATGCAGGGTTTCTGATCCTTCAAGGGTGCTAGATTTCTGATTTCCATGTGAGGGTGGAACACGGGCAAATCATGGTTGGCCACAAACCAGGATTGACGCACAGTCACAGGGATCAGACCTTCACTGATCTGTCCCAATTTCCTATGCAAATGAGCCTTTAAGGTTTTTTCTAGATGTTTCTTATCTGGGCCCCTGGCTAAGTATTTTCTTGGGTCACTCTCCACGGTCCTTGTCAAGGGTCTTCCTAACTTCTCCTCAGACTTGGTTCCCAGAACCTTCACTGGGAACCTAGCTGAGACCCTGGAGAGTCCCGTTGGGGTCCTCTTCATACATTGCTGTAGACCCTTACCGAAGTTGTTCTCTAGTTGGAATCTTGCTTGATCCTTCCTATGGGAACTTCTCGAGTACCTGGACCTGGTCCTCCATGTGGCCTGGCTGCTTTTGCCTTTAAACACAAAGGGCCTTGAGAGCCCCTGCTCCCCCTGTGCCTGACTCATCCCCAGGAATTCATCCTGAGGCCGCGTCAGTTCCAGAGACAGTTGAATCTTGTAGGGCAGGCTGCCTTGCCCTTTATCCCTGCTGAGCTTCCTTTGAAGCTGTTGCTTCTGGATATTAAACATGATAAAGTCCCCCTGAAATGTTGAAACTGATCTGTAGGCCTGGGAGGCCTGGTTGTCCTCCAGAAGCTTGGGAGGGACTTGGCTAAAGGATTTCGGAGATCTTTTTGCCATAGCGGGTAAAGTCTTCCCCCTTTCTTGTTGCTTTGGCAACAGGGGCCACTCCAGATGTCGCATTTCAGTTGAGGTGAAGGATTGTGTCTTCTGGGAGGTAGGACCAGATACCCCACTGGTCCTCCCCTGGGATGGGAGAGGTGGTCTTCTGATTAGGACAGAAGGTGCAAGTGGGGCCTGGGGTTGGGGCAAGGTTAGCACTGAGGGTTGGGGTTGGATCCCACCGTGGAGCATGGGTGGGCCATGGGAAAACTGTGAAGATACTTGATCCTGAATTAGAATTGGCAAACAATTAGAGGTCCCATTGAATAAAACAGAGGGAATCTGTAGTTGAGAAGAGTGAGTAGAAACGAAGGCAGTGGCCACCAGGGACTCACTGTGCAGCGAGGGGAGACCCCAGAAGAGCTGGCTGCATTTCCATCGCAAGTGGTCCTCCAAGACCATGGGAGATGAGAACGGCTGAGGACCAGCCAACTGCTCTGGCTTGTCTTTCATGTTCCAGAAGGATTGGCAGGTGGTGGTGTTCTGCTCAGCACCCAGCAACTTCCACGTTGTCCCCCCAAAGCTCACGTGGTCATCTGGGCACCACTGTTTGACAACTGACCCACCCTTTTCTTTCTCCTTCCAAATCTTCAGTTCTACCCTTTTGGTGATTAGTAGTTCAAGCAGCTTCTGGACGTCCGGATTGACAAATGAGGGTTTATGAGTCTCTATCTGCCTGTCTGGAAGGCCACCCCAGAACGAGATCTCTGGTGCATGGCAGGACACATGTTCTTGCTGGCACTTGGGTGGTAACGAGCTAGGCAAGAACAAGGACTTGGTGTTTTTCCACCACCAGGAAAAGGATAAAATGGGGTAGCTGGCATGGCCAAGGCCTGAGATGGCTGGAATGAGAGAGGCCAAGTAGGAATTACTGGGAAGAAAACTCTTTCTGACTGTGTCCGGTAGGATTTTCTTTAAGTTAGTGTGCTCTTCTTGGGGTCCTGCTGGCCGGGTGGACGCCAGAGGTGGAGGAGGTCCCGTCGGAGGAGCAGGGGAAGGTGATGGGGCCGCCGCGGGAGCAGCGTCTTCCACAGGCTCCCTCAATGGCCAAGGGGCTCCCTCAGGCGCTGCTCGGTTCACCGGCCTGGGGGGTCCTTGACATAAGAACTGATGGAAGCCTCCCCGCGCAGAGAGCCTCGCCAGGTGGCTGCGGGAGACAGGAGGCGTGAGCGGCAGCCAGGAGCAGGCGGGGCCGGGAGGGGGGCCCCACGGCCCTCCGCGCCCTGACACCGCTTCACAATGCTCCTGCTGTCACTCAGCCCAGGGCTTTGGCCACCGTCTGTCCCCACGGCTCCTCCCAGCCCCCCAGAACAGCCCCAGGGCGCCTGCGGCCCTGGGATCACACCACAGACCCTGGGATGACCCCCCAGGAGAGAAGGGGGAGGATTCTTTACCTTTGCAGAAGGGAAACCAAGCTGTGAACCTCTTCCAGGTCCTGCAGGCAATCTCTGAAAACTGGAAACAGGAGACCGGGTCACAGCTGAAGGCGGGGCCCGGGGCTCTTATCGGAGGCTGGGGACAATGTCCCTTTAGGGGAGACCTTTGGGGGATTAGACTCGGGAGCCCCCGACATCAGGGTCCGAGGCCACGTGCCCGCACAGTGCTAGCAAGGCTCATGAGGGGATGGCTTTGTCCTTCACGAAGTGCTTCCTCGTTCGTGACCTTGTTGGGGGAGAAGGGACCGCGTTGCCCGTGGAGGAATCGGAGCGAAGTCGAACAACTTGTCCACAGTTGGAGCTGGAGGTCCCAGCGCCCAGTCCAGGCTCTGGGGCCGCTGCTGGGTGACCCCCGTCTCCAACCCCTCGGGGCTTCGTTCTGGCCCAGAATCTGGGAAGCCTCCGGTTCCGCTCTCCCTCCCGGGACAGCCCTGCCCCCAGGGCTCTGTTTCCTGGGGGACGGGCTCGGGCCCTGGTGTCCTGGAGACGGTGGGGCTGGGCCCCCAGAGCAGGGGCGCGGTGTCACGGGCGTGAAGGGCTGAGTGGCAGACACTCACCTTTCAGAGTCTGGTTTTTCTTCTTCTTTTTGCTGGTCCTCCTCCGTGGCTCTGCTTGGTACTGAGACGAGAGAACACGGGGGGCTGGGACCCCGACCCCAGCAGCAGGGGCTCGCTGCTCAGGGACAGTGTGACCGCCTACATTTAACTAAGGGGCTGCGGTTTTCTTTCGTGTTACT
>LNAC01000716.1:148931-182717 GCA_002007465.1 Ailurus styani | reverse complement strand
GCCCGCCCCGGGACGGGGGCTGCCGAACCGGGGCTCGAGGGCCTGACCTCCGCCCGAGGCGCCGCTCTCGGCGCCCGGTCCTCGGCCCCCGGGCCCCGCGCTGGGGCCGCTGTCGTGGGGGCCTCCGCCACCCCTGGGCTCCGGGCCCGAGGCGCCCGGGGAGAAACCCTTGGGCGCCTCTAACCCCTGCCTGGCTGCCTTGTCCCCGGGTGATGGCTGGTGCTCTGCTCTTTCCCGACAGCACCTGTTCTAGTCTTTCCCGTCCCGTGACTCAGGAAAGTGCCCGCAGTGATAGACAAGAAGACAGAGCCGCCCTCCGCTGGGTCTGGGCCAGGGTTCCTTACCTTCCTGCTGGTCTGGTGTTTCTTGCTGGGTGGTGAGGATGGAGCAGGCTGGAAGCAGGAAAGGAACAGGACGAAGAGCCCCAGTCCACATACGGTGGCAAGGATGTTATTAATTGCCCAGGGTATGGGACCGGAGCTCAGCCAGTCGTCAGTAATGAATTTCGGAGGGAAGAGATCGTCCATCGCTTTCCTCCATGGGTTAGGGTGGATCGCGCGGCTGCTCTCGGGTAACTGAGCTCTGGGCGTGTGTGCGCGGACTTAAGTCCCAGTCCCGCATCACAGAGCTGTTGTTTGGTCACAAAGGACGCCTGAGGGAGGGGGAGGGGACAGGAGAGAAGCAGGCTGGGCCACAGCCCCTCCCCCCACCCTGCGGCTCTGTCCCTCCACCCTCCAGGGCCTCCAGGTTCCTCCGCTCGGCAGACACCAATCTCCTCTCTGTCTCTATGAATCTGAGTTTTGTTTTGGTTTTTCAGTTCCACATATAAGTGAAATCGTATGGTATTTGTCTCTCTCTTATTTTATTCAACATAGTATTCTCAACATTCTCCATGGTATCACAACTGTCAACATTTCATTTTATATGGCTGAATAGTATTTGCACGCACGCGTGTGTGCGCGTGTGTGAGACATCTTTATCCATTCACCCCGATATACATGGGTCATTTAAGACCGATGTTTTCTTCTTGATTTTCTGTGTGGATGGCTTATCCATTGATGTAAATGGGGCGTTGAAGTTCTGTACTATTTTTTATCATGGTCCGTTTCCCTCTTTAGGTCTGTAAATATTTACTTGATATATTTTGGTGCTTCTGAGGTGGGTTGATATATATTTGTAGGTGTTATACCTTCTTGCTGGATTGTCCCTTTTATCATTACATAATGCTCTCCTTTATTTTATGGTCTCTGAGACTCTTGTCTGATGAGAGCTCAACTCCACCAACTTTCTTTTCATTTCTGTTTGCATGGCACATCTTTATCTTTTCACATTTAGTCCAGGTGTGTCCTTGTTTCCGAAGTGAGTCTTTTATAGGCAGTGGATAGAAGAGGCTTTGTTTTTATCCATCCCACCACTCCATGTCTTTTGGTTGGAGAATGTAGTCCATTTACATTAAGGTAATTATGGATCGATACGGCCTCTTGCCATTTGGTTTTCTTTCTGGCTCTTTTTTGTAGTTGCTTTTCTGTTCCTTTTTTCTTTTTCTCTCTTCCCTTGTGGTGTGACGTCTTTCTTTAGTGCTATGTTTGGATTCCCCTCTCACCTTCTTTTATATATTTACCACAGGTTTTTTTTTTTCCTGTGGTTACCACCAGGGTCACATATAGCCCCGTATGCATGTAACAGTGTGTTTTATGTTGCCAGTAACTTAAATGTGAACATGTTTAAACATGCTGCATTTTTACTTCTTTCCTCACATGTTTAATGTTTTTGACCTTTTTATTTTATAAATCTTTTAGGTAATTATTGTAGTTTTAGTTAATCATACTATTTTTGTCTTCCTACTACCTTTATAAGTGATTTATCCACTACCTTTGCTGTACATATACTGTGTATTACTTTTGCCAGTAAGATTTTATTTTTATATATTTTCTTGTTAATTATGCCATTTCTTTTTAGTTTAGATAAGTCCCTTAAATACCTCTTAGAAGGCCAGTTTAGTGGTAATCAACTCCTTTAGGTGCTTATTTAGAAAATTCTTAATTTCCCTACTAATTCTGAATGATAACCTTGCTGGGTAGAGTATTCTTGGTTGGATGTTTTTCTTTTTGCACTTTGGAAAGAAAGACAGGTGGTAGTCAGCCAGCATTTCTTTTTCTTGGTTTTAAAAATTTATTTCTTGGGTGCCTGGGTGGCTCAGTAGGTTAAAGCCTCTGCTTTCGGCTCAGGTCATGATCTCAGGGTCCTGGGATCGAGGCCCGCATCGGGCTCCCTGCTCAGCAGGGAGCCTGCTTCCCCCGCCCACTCTCTCTCTGCCTGCCTCTCTGCCTCCTTGTGATCTCTCTCCCTCTGTGAAATAAATAAATAAAATCTTAAAAAAAAATTTATTTCTTTAGGGGAGGGATGAAAGAAAGAGAAACCCAAGCAGGCTGAGCATGGAGCCCAACACAGGGCTCGATCCCACAACCCTGTGATCATGACCTGAGCCGAAACCAAAAATTGGACACTTAATGGATTGTGCTAACGAGGTGCCCCTCTTTCTGCACTTTGAATATGCCATGCTGCTCTCTTCTGGTCTGTGAAATTTGTGCTGAATAATCTGCTGATAGCCTAATGGGTACATTTCCCTGTACATAATAAGTGGATTTTCTTTTGCTGCTTTTTATATTCTCTATCTTTAACTTTTGACATTCAAATGTGTCTTGGTGTTGGTCTCTTCGAGGTTTTTTGTTTTGTTTTTGTTTTCGTTTTTGTTTTTGTTTTTTTCTGGAAACTCACTTTGCTTCCTGGACCTGGATATATGTTTTCTTCCCCAGGTTAGGAAAGTTTTCAGCCATGATTTCTTCAAATAAGTTTTCTGCACCTTTCTCTCTCTCTCTCCTTTCCCTTTGGGACTTCTTTAATTTGAACATTATCCTGCTTGATGTCACATTAAGTTTCTTAAGTTATCTTTAACATTTTAAATTCATTTTTCTTTTTGCTGCTCTGTCTGGGCAGCTGTGTCTTCCACCTCAGAGACCCTATCTTCTGTTTCATCCAGTCTAATGTTGAACCCCTTTAGTGTACTTTTCAGTTTAATTATTGTCTTCTTCCTCCCTGTCACTTCTGGTTGGTACTTTCTCACACTTCCTGTTTCTGGTGAAGTCTCACTATGTTTATCCATTCTTTCCCCAAGTTCCACAGGCATCTTTACGACTATCAAATTGAATTCGTTACACGTAGATTGCTTATCTCCATATCATTAAGGTTTTTCTGAAGTTTTGTCTTATTCTCTTATTTGGAACATATTTCTATTTTCTCATTTTGCTTGACTTTCTGCATTACTATGTATTTGGCAAAACAACTCCTTTTTTTAGTGTTGAAAAGTTGCCCTGTGTAGGAGATGAACTTTCTTGCTCATCCTTGTCCTAGTTCTTGGTCGTCTCCTAACCTTTGTGATTGTCTAAACAGTCTGATTTATTTCTGATTTGTCCCCATTGTTGAGGGTGTACCAAGACCTGTCAATGTTCCAAGGTGAGGAATCTAATGTAACTCTTAGTTTTAGGCTGATTGGAAGTCAGACTCTCAGGCAGAAGCTTTTAAAGTGTGCCAGTATATATAGTCTTGCGGAGTGACAATTGTCAACCCAGTTAGAATCCAGATTGGGAGATCTGGAGGTGTCATTGGGTGGTAGTTTCAAAAATCAGTGCTCCAGATAAGCGTAGTAGCTCCTTTCCGGGATGTTTGGTAGCGCCGTAGTGAGGTTAAGTTTGGTAGCGCTGTAGTGAGGTGCACAAGGATGGTTTATCTCTGCTTACATTCCCTGGGGGCACCGCTATAGCCTCTGGATGTCTGGGAGGCCTGAAGCTGTCCCTCAGGTTGAAGCTCCAATGTAAGTAAATAGGCCTTTTTCACAGGAAGGCTGGGGCTGTGTTCTCCCTACTGTCTGGGCAGTGCCCTGGTGGTATTGGTCTGCCAAAAAGTATCTTTGCATTTGTTCTAGTTCCCTGGAACTCAGGAATACCAGCCCCCTTGGCCACCAGAGCCAAGAAAATAAGGGGCATCCCCCGTGTGGTTTGCGCATGCCTACTGGCTTTAGCAGGGCAGCTGGTATGTGTAGGGGGCAAGGCATGTCATCTGGCTTCAGAAAGAGAACAGGAAAATGCCTTGACTGCATGCACTTGTGGATTTTGGCAGTGCTGCAAGAGAACGCCCTGTCCCAGGCCCCAGGTTGGGGGTAGGAAAATGCCATGACTGTTCACTCTAGCCTGCCCTCACCAGGGAGTGAAGAATTGCTGCTACCACCTGCTCTGTCTAGCCTTAGCAAGGCAGTGGGACAGTGCCATGACTGCTTGCCCCCCACTCTTCTCAGTGAGGCAGCAGGAAGGTGCTGTGTCTCAGTGTGCCTTCCTGTGCTAGCAGGGTAGGTGGAGGACACACAAATGGTGTCTGCCGGAGAGATCCAGAGTTCTCCCTGAGAGATCCCTGACTCTCCCCTGCCCATCTGACAGATACCCTCAGATGAATAAATGAATTTTCTTGCCATACAGTTTAGGTACTTTAAAAATTGGTGCTTTTGAACAGGATCCCGGGATAAGTGAGACCAAACATGAGCTCTTTAGAAGGAGAATCTCAGTTTCCTATAGCACTTTGGATCCCTCATCCCCCTTGGTTTTCTAAGCCAGGCATCTTTGGGGAGCTCATCTCTCTGGTGCAGATCCCAAGAGTTGGACTGCCTGATGTGAGGCACCAACTCCTCACTTTTCCAGAAGAAGCACCAGACTGGTGAGACCCTTCCCTATTGTGTATTGGACTCGGGGGGTTGAGTTTTTTTGTGAACCGCATCTCTGCCTTTCCTACCTGTCTCAGTGAGGTTCTTTTATCCTTTGATTGTCATCCGGATTTCAGATCTTCTTCACAGAGAAATGATCCATACGTAACTGTAGATTTGGTGTGTCTATGGGAGGACATGAATTCAGGATCTTCCTTTGTTGCCATCTTGATCCCTTTCCAGAATACATTTTTATAGTGTTTTATCAGACAAGATAGTCCATTTCCATGCTACTTCCTCAGCATCTAACAGGTGTATTATGTAATGGATTTTTCCTAAGGTAATTGTTCAAATCTATGAAATGGTATTAGTTTTACTCTTCCTGACCTGTTCTAACCTTTACACCTCTCTGAGTCCTAATGCATGTTGCATTTCTTTCTAAGATCCTGGGAGGTGTGCCCATTTTAAATGCTTTTATTTATTTAATTATTATTATTATTTTTTATTGTTGATATTTACTGTTATGCCTCAGCACAGGGACTGATTGATGGGGGTGTTGCATGAACATCCTCCCTGCTTGTTAACTACACTTTATGGGAGTAATGTGAGCTTTCTGGTTTTGATAATTTACTATATGCTCCACTGAGGACAAAGTAGGGAGTGAGTCTATTGCTGTAAGGCCAAAGAGCATGATTGATAGTATGGATATAAAACAAGCCAAGTCATGGGCCTTGTGCGTAATAGGTTCTGTAAGTGAGGGGCAAATAGGAGTGATGCAAAGGGAGAGAACTGAAGTGACACTAAGAAATAATCTCTCTATTTTTATCTTCTTTAATGGAACCAGGCTGGATCAAAACTTTTCAAAGCACATAGAACCAATGAGTCAGAACTCATATTGTAATTATATGTCCATTATTTTCATGTGAGCTCTTGGATCATGATTTATCAGAGATTTTTTTGAGACATTTTTATGGATAAATGGAAAGGTGTTTTTGACAGATATCAGTCTAACAAATGACTTCAGAGACATAGAGAGCTTGAAAGAGCATTGCTGGAAATTAATTACTTTTTGTGAACCCAGCAGAGAACTGATGTTACAGGAAAAACAAGCAACATGAAATGTAGAGAGTGGCAGGCAATCACAGGAAGAAATAAGAGCTCAGCATTACTTAGGGCAGACACAGACTGAATAAGTTATAAGCTCAAAGATAAAACCAGAAATATTAACAAATTGAGCAACAACACAAACAAGCAAGTGTTGGATCAAATTCCAAAGAATAAAATAAATGTCCATGAGTCCATGTGAAAAAATAAATAATAGAAAAATTATTCGTAACATAGATACAGGTATTCCTGCCTCCAAGAGGTAGGGTTTAATTCCCTTCCCCTTGAGTGTGCACTGAATGCCTTCCCCCCGAGTGTGATTGGCTTCTAACTGATAGAGATTTGAGGGAAAAAATGTAACTTTTCAGCAGAGAAATCTGGCAGGTGCCACCTAAACCAGGTGATCAAGCTAACATCCCCAGGGATTAGTCATGTTTCTGTCACGTATATCCTGATGTGATGCATGGAAAGGGGACTCACCTTTGTGCTATACTTCCCCCAAACCATAACCCTAGTCTAATTAACAGAAAATGTCAGAAAATTCCAAAATGAGAGAACTTCAAATGTGAAAGAGTCTTGGAAAAGAAGAAAGGGCTGTGGGAATATCACAGATCGAGGATGACTAAGCTGATACAGAACTAAATTCTACGTGTTATCCTTATTTGGATTCTGGGAGAGACAAAGGACATTAGTGGAAAAAACTGGTGAAATGAGAATGAAATCTCTAGTTAACAGTGTAGTACCAATGTTCATTTCTCAGTATTACAGACATACCATGGTTATATAAGATGTTAACATCAAGGGAAGCAACTTCCAGAAGTCATCACTTTTAGCCTTACAATAAGAAAAACCGGGACAAATTGGAAATCAGTAGCTTTTCTTGGACTCATCAGAGAATCAAGGCTTCAGGGATGATTGCTGCCCTGAAATTTGGAGAGGCAGGAAAATCCAGAGAGAGAGGAACTGAGACCAGCTTATTGCTTCCTGAGATCCATAGCAGACACCACTGTAGCCACAGACTCATGGGAAGACTTAAATGATACTTTTAACAAACGGCTAGAGGCTGGGTGTGACTAGTTGAGAACACCCTGGAGGCCACAGGGGGCTCCTCCTGGGGGCTTCTCCATAAGGATCCCTGTAGATTCTCATGGTGAGAATGGAGAAATGTGCGCTTGTGGCTTTGCAGGGCTGGTGAATGAAAGGAGGCTGTGGGGGCATAGGAATTATTTGAAAATAATGTTCAGAGCTTTCTATAGAACAGAAGTGTGCTCTCCAGGAGAAAGAATGTGGCCAGAATGCAATTCTGAAATCTTATCCTAGTCAGGGGATAAATTGTCCCCTCACTTCAGCTTCCTGCATCCCTCATGTGAGGGGATGGGTGGGTGAAACATACCAACGGGGACAGATCCTCCAGAAATAGATTGGGAATGCTGCAGTTAGGGAAAGGGAAAAAGGGGCACAGGGAGAGAGATATATCCATGCAGCAGAGTTACAGAAGCTCATGAAGGCCACAGCTCCAGACAGAGGCCACTGTAGACTGGGATTTCCTGGCAGGTGAGAGAATGCTTTCCCTTCCGAACAGTAAACCATGACACCTACAGATCTCCAGGCTAGTTAAGAAAAGGGTTACAGCCAAAAGAACTGCAAGATAAAGACTGTCTCTGAGGAGCAGTACTTAGGGAAACCCCAAAGTCAAGAAGGGAGACAAAAACAGAACACTGCAGGAATTTGAAATGTCTGGTGCGTGTTACCACAAACATTAAACATGGCTCGACAGGTAGAGATCAGAACGTTGGATCGCCCTACAGGAGGAGCTTCCAGGGAGGAATGATGAAGGCAAAATGGAATCCTTGAGTTTGCTGATTCTAAATTGATTTTTAAAAAGATTTTATTTATTTATTTGAGAGACAGAGAGCATGAGTGATGAGGAGAGGCAGAAGGAGAACCAAGAAGCAGACTCTCTGCTGATCAGGGAGCCTGATGTGGGGCTTGATCGATCCCAGGACCCAGAGATCATGACCTGAGCTGAAGGCAAATGCTTAACCTGAGCAACCCAGGTGCTCCTCTTAACTTATTTCTGAGGTAACTGTTTATTTTTACTTTTTAAAGGAGATTTTATTTATTTATTTATTTATTTATTTATTTATTTATTTATTTATTTATTTATTTATTACTTATTTATTTATGAGAGAGTGTGGGGGTGGGAGAGGAGCAGAAAGAAAGGGAGAGAGGGACTCTCAAGCCGACTCCATGCTGAGTGCAGAGCCTGATGTGGGGCTTGATCTCACGAACTGAGATCATTACCTGAGTGGAAATCAAGAGTTGGACGTGTAACTGACTGAGCCACCCCGGCGCCCTTAAAGGGTAACTGGTTAAAGTGACAATAGTAACAATATGTTATGCAGTTATAGCACATGGAGAAGTGGAATGAATGACAGTGATGGGGGAATGACAGGGATGGGGGAAAGAATTGGCCATACTCTGTAACGAGGTCCCTGCACTACACATGAAGTGGTGTAGTGTTATTTCATGGTGGCCTTAGGTTACTTAAAAATATGTGTTATAAACTCTAGGACAACAACAAAAATATAAGGAAGGAATTATAAATTCTACCATAAGTTAGGAGCTAAAATAGAAACATTAGGGGAAATTGGGAACTTGGTAGAGGGAATCGTGTGCATTATTCTACAACTTTCCTAGTGTTCTAACATTGTCCCTAAAATATTAGCGGTTTGATGTTTCTTAATTATGAAACCATCTCTTAAATAAATTAGTGGTACATCTCTTGACCTCAGTTCTCAGATCAGTTCTTGAGAGACCTGAAGTTCTTGAGATGCCTGAAATCAGGCATCTGAAAAGAAGTGTGCCATAAATGTGAAAGAGAAATATTAATGTAAAATGTTACAGTAACTAAAGAGACTGTAGCCTCTCTGTACCATGTAAAAATTAGAGACAAAAGTCATATAGAATTAAAATTATGCTTAGTAATTCAGTTTCAGTATTTTATCTTCTTTAAAAGTGACCTGGATATCTAAAGAAAACTATTAACTCAGTTTAGCATAAGTTTAAGTTTTTAAGTTACCTAAAGAGCTTGGAAACTATTTTAATAGTATAAATTATAAGTACGGTTGAAATAAGGTTGGTCAGAAGAATGGTTCAATTTGGTTAAGGAAAAATTCAAATTTTTTATAATCTGAAACAGCTGGTAGCCACAAGAGAGTTTTTTAAATCAGGAAACCTTTGTAAGTTTAGGAAGAATATCCCAAATAGTATGAAAATGTATGATGCTAAAAACAATTTTTATTCAACCTACAATATCAAACTAGCCTGTGTTTGCCAAAGACTTACCTAAATTATGTAAACTTGAATTTTGAAAATCTTTGAGTTAGTTTCTATAAGGATATTTTTAAAGCATATGAAAGTATTGGAAGTTAAACTTCCCAAATTTCTGGGAATTTTAGAACTGTTCAATTTATATAAGTGTTTATTTATCTTTAAAGCAATCAGAATAGAAGTCCTTGTAAGGAATTTATAGTGTAATTTTGTAATACTATCCAAAGGTAGGAAGAAATTATTACATATTTGTAGACACAAAAACATCCAGACAGACACAAATAGAGAGCTTTAATTCTGAAACTTCCACCACGCATCAGACAAAAGCCCAGAAATAAGAACACATGGTGCCTGTTTCTGGTTGTGCAGAAAAGCTAGTTATCATCATTGCCACCAATATTTGTGGGGAAGAACCTTGAGATTTCCTTTGTGCTGATGTGTAATTTTATGAAGGCTGTGGACTAAATTTTGGGTGAAGGACCAAGGAGAGACCCAGTGGCAGATTTGGGTGTCTCCAAAACCCATCTGTGTGGTGAATCCTACCTCATCCTTCCAATGAGCTTCCCAGCCTCAGGTGTTAGCAGCCCTTGTGCCTTAGGTCCGTTAAGTTTCTGTCTCTACAGAAGGTTGAGTAGGGGACAGTGTGTGGTGGTAGAGGAAGAGTTTCCTTGGAAAGTGGCTGTCTTAGTATATTTGTCAGTCAAGGAGTTTCCTTGGCTTTGGGAGGTCTGCCTTCTACTGTGAGCTTTGATTTTGAGAATAGCTAATTCTTTGCAGGGAGCCTTCTAATAGTGACTTGGGTCTATTTTTCATGGGTCTTTTTGAAGCTGTCATTGAACACTCTTTGTTTCTATTAAAGGGGCTGAGGGGCCTTGACAGGAGCAAAGGAAGATCAAGTTGTCGGTGAGAGCCTTTCAAGGGCAACGGTAGCTAGGCATGAGTCGTGGACCTGGACGGGGAGGACATCGGGAGAGCAAAGAATACTGATGTTCCAACTGGAAAGTTATCCTCTTTCCGGAAGGTTTACTGTAGCCATGGGACCAAGCAGGCAACTCTGTTGGGTAGTGAGAGGTTCTAGTAAGCTAGAAAGAGGTTTGAGTAAAGGCATGTCACATGGCGGGCATCCTAGACGCATGTCACCTCTTGAGTTCTCTGCTCCTCCCTGACCGCAAGGCCTCTGTTAGACAAACCTCCTGTAGGGATTCATATTTCTCTTCTCCCACATGGATGGCCAACCTAATACTAGATCACCCTTGCTCTAACTAATGAACTTTTCTTCTCCACTTACTTCTGCTTTTTGTAACTGAGCCATTCCATTCCTTTCCAGTTGTAAATTAGAAACTGAACATTGTGAACAAAGGGAGGGGTAAAGAACCAGTCTCCTGAGTAAGCTTGGCCTCTTTTATCTGAATCCCATTTTTGTGTCCTTCTGCTTTACTGAGATGTGTTGTTAATAGGAATAATGTAATGAAGCAGATGAATCTGAGAGGTCTGAATGTCACATAATAAACAGTGAAGGAGGGCTGGCTTCCACAATCATATGACAGCATCGCTGGGCGCAGAACATTCTAGACGCACATGAGTGGTTTGGGACCACTGGGTCAGGGATAGCAATCATTTTATGTGAAGTCCAAATAAATAATGAGTATGTGTTCATGCAGAAGAAACTCTATTTACAGTAAACCAATTAAGAGTGCCCGAGGATAGGAACACAAAAGAGAATCACTGTACTGATAGATAAATAGAGGACAGAAGCTACAGGATACTAACAGGTGTTTCTACATCAGTTTAATCTGTAAATTAAAAAAAATGTGTTTCTTAATTTGTTTGTAAACAATGCAAAGATTTAAAAATAACCCCTTGAGCCAGGCTTATAACCCTTATTTCATTTCAATATCGTTAGGGACACCAGTGAGGTACTCTTGTGTGTATTTCATTGTTATGCAGACATTGAAGACTGTAAGCACCTTCGTATGGCGAGTTTAACGGATTTATATTTCTTAGTGAGGAAGCTGTGGAGG
Organism: Ailurus styani; assembly: GCA_002007465.1. Taxonomy (NCBI): domain Eukaryota; kingdom Metazoa; phylum Chordata; class Mammalia; order Carnivora; family Ailuridae; genus Ailurus; species Ailurus styani. The sequence goes on along the minus strand of LNAC01000716.1, from coordinate 171,509 downwards.
TACAGTTTCAGCTCTCCCTTTCAAAAGAACCTATTGTGAGGGGCAAGGGACAGTGACAGTCTCCAGCTGCGGCACCTCTGGGACTTTCCGGCCCCTACTCACCACTCCGAGGGTCATATTCTCCCAAGGATTCTCCCAGCCAATGACTGGGTGGTAGAGTGGGGTTCTCCTGGTCTGATGTGGGGTTTCCCTAGTGGGTGGCCTTTGCTCTGGACTCCCCTTCAGTCTGGCTAAAGCTGTCTTGGAGCTGCACTCAAGTTCAAGGCTCTTCTTGCCCAATCCTGCTTCATCCTGTCTCCTTTCCCAATTGTCAGATCTGCATCGTGGTTGGAATGCTTTCCACTTCTATTCCTGATTCCTTATTCTCCACAGGCATTTCCCTGGCAAATCACTCATATGTCTGATTCCATCCTGGCATCTGTTCCCAAGAGAATGCAAAGTGACTAACTAAGACAAACTAGAAAGGTTCCCCTTGGGCTCTTCTGGACTCCATTGATCAATAAAGGGCGGGTCCTTTTCCAGGTGACCCTCAACTCAGCTTAACATTCAAGGCAGGAAAGCGAGGATTGGTTTTCACTCCAGAGAGTGAATGATCCGTTGCAGCTACATATAATGAAACTTGGGAACAAGAGCAGGCATCTCCGAAGGGCTGGAAATGCTTCGTCTGGATTTAACACAGACAAGAAATGCGATCTTAAATTTGACAGACCAAATATATAAATAATATCTAATGTATAATTTAATATATATTTTTATATACTATATATATTTACATATAATTTAATATATATTTAATTCTTCAGACCTAGAAAGATCTTAATGGTTCTTTTAAGCTTAAAATACTGCACGATTCATTCTTCTCAAGGATTTTAAAAATTTGTTTATACATGTGATTTTCTTACAATGCAAAGTAATTCAGATCCCAATTAAGAGAATAAATAGGCACCATGTATGTCTCCCTACCCACGCCCTTTTTATACCCAAAGCATTGTTTCCTCTTCAACACTATCTGCTTGAGTCTCCTCACCTGGATGAGAACTGTCTGGCGAGGTCTCTAACTTATCAGCTAAGAATACTTAGTTACAACACTTAAAAGGAAAGAGGGTTTTGCTTCTTGGAACAGCTAGAAACCACCCACTCTGCCTGCAGCCCCCTTCTCCCAATTGGTTACCTGGCACAGCCCATCTCGTCACTAACGTCTACGTAGACAACCCTCCATGGGAGACCCCCTGCTCCAACCCTTCATCCGAGGTAGCCACCTCCCATCTTTTCCTCCTTGGTTTGTCTAAACAAAATAATTTTTCTTTGTTTACTGTACTAGTAATGAAGGGAATGAAGACTAAAACAGAGAGAGGTCCCATTTCCCAACCACCAAGCTGGACATGAAAAGAGTGACACCATCAACTACGCGTAGTGACATGGACCTCCAGAATCTTTTAACTGTTCATACGGATGCAGCCACTTCAGAAAACAGTTTGTCATAGCTTAGTAGATGTGAAGATATGTCAAATTTTGGACACAGCCATTGTACTGGATACACTCTAAAGACATTCTAGCCTGTCTCCAAAATCCTAAGAAGATGCATAGCTGTTTTCATTGTAATATCAAAAATGGGAGGAAAGACCCAATCTAATCAACTAGAATGGGTACATTTGCTTAATATAATTTTATGATGAGATATAACAAAGCAATGACCAAAGACCACGATGAAAGTTTATGAGTTAATATTATCAACATGATACTGAGCCAGAAAGCAAGTTAAAGAATGCACACAGTATATGATTCCCTTTTGTGAAGTTCAGAAATATGCAAATCAAAGCAATAGCTTATTTATCAGTATATTTCTATCAAATAAACTATAAAGAAGAACAATGGGAATAATCAACAGGATGGGACTAGAGAATGGACCATTAGAGCTAACAACACCAAGAAGTGAGCCCTGTGTGGCAGAGAGTATTACACAGTGCACAGGAAACATTCCAGGGGCTGCTTTGTGCACCAGAATTGAAGCTTTATTTCATAACATCTTAAGGATTTAGTGAGATTTTTAGCTTTTAAAATAGTGGTTCTCTGCTGCCTCCCTGCTCCCCTGTTGACAAAAAGCCAGGTGCAAATACAAGTACTTCTGATAGTTTCTAAACCTAAAATGCAAACATAAAATTCTATCTCTTCCTTGATACGTGTCCCTTGCCTCTTTTTCTGGAGTTGGACAATGTTTGTCTCTTACGTATGGATCTCCTGCCATGATGTGGCCACTCCTGGTCCCTGGGATGCTGTGGCAAAGCCTCTTAGAATCTGGTGACCCTGACAAAGAGACAGAAAAACGGAACCCACATGAGCTGAAAGGCAGGGGCGCATCAGATCAAATGTGCATGGCTTCACATGGGTTAACGACCTTGGGGCATATATATGTACGGTAGCCAGAAAAGGTACTTTCTTTCTTTCATTTTTTTTTTAAGATTTCTTTATTTAAGAGAGAGAGACAGCATGAGCAGGAAGGGGAGAGGGAGAGGGAGAGAGAATCTCAAGCAGACTCCCCTCTGAGCACAGAGTCTGATTCTGGGCACAATCCCACGACCCTGAGATCATGACCTGAGCCAAAACTAAGAGTCAGAAGCTTACCTGACTGAGCAACCCAGGTGCCCCCAGAAAAGGTACTTTTAAAGAGCTTAAATACACATTACTGAAAAGAAAATTAAATTGTCTTCATAGAAATTTAAGTACAATTTTTATACACATAATAGAAATATGGTAAAACAATTCTGAATATGTGTTTATCCTTTATCATAAGACAACTGTGGGGGCACCTGGGTGGCTCAGGGGGTTAAGCCTCTGCCTTCGGCTCAGGTCATGATCTCAGGGTCCTGGGATCGAGGCCCACATCGGGCTCTCTACTCAGAGGGGAGCCTGCTTCCTCCTCTCTCTCTGTCTGCCTCTCTGCCTACTTATAATCTCTCTGTGTCAAATAAGTACATAAAATCTTAAAAAAAAAAAGACAACTGTGAGGGTTGTAGATATTTATATTGAACAGCCAGAATGACAGCATCTTACAACTGGCATTGACATCCCCCTCTTCATGGCCCTTTCCGGGCGTCCCTCTCTGAAGTGTTACCCAAAACCTCTTCCTTCCATCCAGTGGCATTTCCCAGGCCTGGTCCTCACTGAGCTCCTCCTGATGTCCTCCTCCATGGTCTCTACTTCTGTGGGGGTCAGGGCACACTTAGGATAACTGAATAAAGGACAGGGGTAAGAGGAAACAGCCAGATGTCTCCATCCAAGAGGCCCAGGGGAACAGGGGTTGTCTCTGATCCTAACACAGGGAGGACTGAAATACAGGGAAGAAGGGAAAGATGATTAAAGGTGTCGTGAGTTGGAGAGGACAGCAAAATGCCCCAGAGGCCACTGAGCCTCCCTCAGGACTGAATCGAGAGACACCAAGATGGCAAGTGGGGCTGAATCTGGCAGATTGTTCTGTGTGGACCCCTTCCCACCTCAACTCTCCTCCCTTAGTTATTAATATTTTTCAGGTCACATTTTTATTTGATAGGCAAAGTTATATTTTATTTGATAGGTAAGTTGCTCTTGCAACAGAAATGAAAAACAGACAACTCAAATGTTTTCAGAAACATGAAGAAATAGGATGAGAGACACACACCCTGACTGGGGGAGGAAGGGAAAATTTGTTTCCATCCTTACCTTCTCCTTCTGAGAACATCTCATTCAGGCTCCTCCAAGTCCTGATCCATCAGAACTGCCCCTGTGCCCGCACCCCTCCACGCAAGGCTCTGCCCTTCTCGTCCTCGAACCCAAGACATGGATGGACCAGCCCTCATCCTCATTCCCTTCACCTCAACTCCTCTAAGGTCTGGGCACTGGCAAGACTCCAACAATACCACATCTCTCAAGCGGAGCAAGGGAAGGCTGTTTCTGGACCCACCTAATCATATAAAACACATAATGTGTGTTCTAAGTGCTATTGAATCCACTATACAACAAAGCAAAACAAAAATATATGAGTTGTAAATGTCTCATCCAAATTCCTTCCACCTCTTCTTTCAGAAAATCTTTCATAATGGTGTAAAAAGGAACTATTTTAAAAACCTGATGTACTGGAGTGTTTTTGTTTTGCTAAATGCATGACCTCATTGTTTACACCTACAAAGACAGACGTTTTCCTTTTGAATCTGGCTTCTCAGTCGGCACCATGATCTATCCTGGTGATGCCCTGGTAACCAAGGGTCATTCTTGAAAAAAATGTGGACTTTTTCACCACTGATCCCATAGTTTGGGGGTGGAGAGAGGGCATTTGCTTTTCTAAAAAAAGATGCAGCATACTTTGAGAAGAGCTGCTTTATAAGATTCCCTATTTATTTCCGTCCTCGTTATTGTGATGCTTGTCACATGGAGTCATTAGAATCATTCATGATGACATAAGTAAAGAGAGATAAGTTATAAGAAATTTCACTCCTTCTAATTGCTTGATTTTAAATTGTGCCCTTTGCTAAACTACTGCTGGTCATAAGAATATAAATGAACCCCTTACTGCTAATAGTCCATCAAGAATTAAGAATGTGCAGTTTGAATGAATGTGATATCCTTGTGCACGCTTCAAATAATGAAGATGCCAGGTGTTGCCTTGAGTCTGATGTCGTCATGGCAGAATCCGAGCTCACTCACCCCTGCAGAGGTTAGTGGAGTGACAGTTGCTGTTGACAGCCTTTTCTCATTAGACCTTGTCTGTAACGTGCTTGGATAATGATGGGATACTTAAAAAATCATCTCACCCTCTCCTGATTTGATTGAGCTCCACTTAATCTGAATATTTGGTTTATCCAAAAGTCATATTGCCTTAAAGGATATGACTTTTTTCTGTAGGTTCACAGATGCGGATCCCTTGGGAGACCTGATTACTGCCTAGGACCGGTGACTGACACTCACTTGCCCCAGGTCCCTTCTGGCTGTGGGCAAGAGACACCGGGGCCTTACCATGTGGGTCTGTCTGCAGGGTAGCTCACAACGTGGCGGCTGGCTGCTTCTAGAGCAGGTGGTCAAGAGAGGGAGGGCCAGGTGGATGCTGAAGTCATTTTGTTACCTATCTTGGAAGTGATATGTCTGTGCATGCTTCTGCTATATATTATTTGTTAGAAGCAGTTCAGTAAGTTTAGCCCAGTAAGTTAAGAGGTGGGAGGATTACAGAGGGTGGGAATACAAGCAGACAGGGGTCATTGAGGTCACCTTAGAGGCTGCCTACCACAAGTACATTTTTGAAATGCTCTCTAAATTCACAACATGAGCTAGTCTCCTCAATGTATTCTTCATAAAATGTCTTTAGTTAGTTTTAACATTAAACCAACATACACTGTGACTGGCTTTAATTATTGGCACATTATAATAATTTTTCCAATTTGGGTAATGCAGTTGAAATTTTTGATTACTTTAAACTTAACGATCTCTTCCCTGCTTTTCCTATAGAATTTTTAAAAAAGATTTATTTATTTATTTATTTCAGAGAGAGAGCACATGCATGAGTGGGGGGAAGGGCAGAGGGAGAGAGAGAGAGAGAAGCAGACTCCATCCTGACACACAGCCCGGCAAGGGACTCTATCTCACGACCCTGAGATCATGACCTGAGCCCAAATCAAGAGTCCTACGCTCAACTGACTGAGCCAGACACCCCTAGAATTTGTTTTATATAGAAGATTTTTAAAAAGTTTGAAAGGCCAATTTTTTACTTACATTTATACTTTTTAGATCTTAAAATCAAAGAAGAGCATTGTTCATTTTACTTTAGTGTGATGAAGTAATCTTCAGAAACTTTCTTATATTATGTATTTGCTCATAGAACCATTATGTCACATTATACAGAAGAAGGTAAAGGTGTTTTCTGGGCAAACAGGTCTGTTCTTTCTTCCTGTGCTTGAGTCACTCAAAATACCTTCGCCACCAGGGAGATCGCAGGCCCAGGGTCAGATGTCGCTGTCTGAGCTCCCGTGAATTCCACCCTGGTAGCAGTGAGCACAGAGGAAAGATGGCATAGGGACGGTATCCTGCCCCTGAACAAATGCATGCCCTCGAGCATATCCTTGGCCTCATGAGACCTCAGTTTCCAGCTTCAGTAGAGTAGGGACCTTAGGTTAGACGGTCTTAATACAGCCCCAGGAACACATGTGGTTAAAGACAAATTTGCATTCATAAAAACGAAAACATTTTGAACTTCAAGAACACCATTAATAAATGAAAAACAAGTCCCAGATGGGAAGAAAAATGTTCAAAACATATGTATGATAAATTACTTGCATCCCAAATAGACTTTAAAAGCTTACAGCTCAATTACCAGAAGACAAAAAGGCAATAAAATAAAAGCTAAAATTTTGAATAGACATTTCATCAATAGAGGTGTACATGGAATGGCCAACGAGCCCAGGGCATGATTCTCAATATTATTAACCATCAGAGAAATGCAGATAAAAACCACAATGAGACGCCACTTCATAATCACAAGGATGACTATAGCAAAAAAGACAGGGGCACTTGGTGACTCAGTCGGTTAAGCATCTGCCTTCTGCTCAGGTCATGATACCGGGTCCTGAGATTGAGCCCCACATTGGGCTCTCTGCTCAGTGGGGAGCTTGTTTATCTCCCTTCTGCTCTCCCTGCTTGTGCTCTCTTTTTCTCTGTCAAATAAATAAATAAAATCTTAAAAAAAAAAAAGTTAAAAAAATACAAGTCAAGAATGAGTGTCGGAGAGGCTGTAGAGAAATTGGAACCCCCTCAGTCATTGCTCATGGAAATACAAAAAGGTGCAGCCACAGTGGAAAACAATCTGTCAGATATTTGAAAATGAAGATGTAAATTTACTAGATCACCCAGCAATTACTTTCCTGAATATCCATCCAAGATAAATGAAAATATGTGTCTGTACAGAGACACAGAGATCTGATCTCATGCATGATTTGGAACAGCCAAAACGTAGAAATAATCCAAATGCCCATTCATGCTGCAACCAAGATGAACCTCAAAATATATCATGCTAAGTAAATTTTTAAAAAGCACAGATTGCAAAATTCCACTTATATGAAATGTCCATAAAAGGCAAGCCTGTACAGACAGAAAGTACATTAGCGATCACTTAGGCTTGGAGGGGGAGTGAATCCAATGTCACCTGAGCACAAGGCCTCTTTATGTGGTGATGGAAATGCTCTGAAATTGGGCTGTGGTAGTAGTGACAGCACTACAAAGTTACTAGGAATTGCTGACTTGTACATTAAAACTGGGTGACTTTAGGATGTAGATACATCGACCAGCTTTGTATGATCTATTAGCTATGTATGTATGCGGTAAAAAATAAAGTAGTAAGGTTCAACATTGCTGTGACAAGGGGAGTCTAAGTGCTGGACATATGGGGCTAGTCACTGAATTGTTGTTACCTTAATTTCTGAGTCGGCCATCATTTCGACTTCTTACCTATTACGCAAGACTATGATTTTAAAAGGCCAATCCTGTACGTGTATTCAAAACATGGATGGGCTGCCTGGGTGCCTCGGTCCATTAGGCATCCAGCTCTTGATTTCTGCTCAGGTGGTCGGGATCTCAGGGTCACAGGATCAAGCCCTACCTTAGACTCTGTGCTCAGTGGGGAGTCTTCTCAGGATTCCCTCTCCCTTTCCTTCTGCCCAACCCCATGCTTGCTCTCTCTCTCTCTCCCTCTCAAATAAATAAATGAATCTTTTTATAAAAATGGAGTGTTAACCCACACTTTTTGCCATATTCTTGTGCTACTTAGATAAAAAAACAAGTTGGAAAATTGTATATCATCACCAACTGATAGAATTATGCCCATAATTTAGCTAAATCTTATCCGTATTTGAGATTATTTTCCCTAAATTCCAATCCATAAAGTAAAAGCTCAGTCATTTCTGTTAGAAGTTTTCACTTCACAGTGAAACCAAATTATTGCATCAACCAAATCTTAGGAAGCCATTGGTATTTTTAAAACTTTGGTGGTTTTCTTTTATAATGCTCTTGTGAAATATATTTAAAAAAAACCCTTTTAGCTTATAGTCTATAATTAGAGATACAACCAGGAAAAGAAATAAAAACTGAAATCCCAATAGCAGAATGAATTTTACAGGCTAATTAGAAACTTTGAGAGCCTCAAATTTTAATTAACACTTTCCATTTGCAAATCAGCTGTAAAAGTGGTTGTATTTTGCTGCCCCTCTCTCTGTAAGAAGTATACTTTAAATAATGAATGTAAAAAAACAAAAACGGGAAAAAAACAATAATGCAAATATTTTGCTTTCTTTATGTATTCTTGAGCATCTCCTCCAAGCTTCGTGCTTGCTTCTTTTCCTCATTCAGGAATAATCCTCTACTAGAATGGGGATCAAGCAGTGAGAAAACACCAGTGACACCAGACTTCTGAGAACAATTTTAACAAGAACGGTCATGCTAAATAGCTAGAATTTTGTTCCATGGCAGAGTTACTTAGCTCCCTGTGAGGCAAAGGCTGGACATCGTCACGTTCTTCAGATTTCAGAATAAGCCATGATAGTGTTGGATGCCGAGAAGAACATTTCCAAGTTGATGAAAATCTTCTTTCTGATTTATTTAGATAAACCCTGGGATCATCTGTGATTTTAGGAGGCATGAAAATATCTGCTGAATATAGAAAATTAAGAAAGTTAAAGCTGCAAGAAACTACACTCCACAGTGGGAAGCACTGGGCAAAATTCAGGTCAACGTGTCTGTTTAGGAGCAGGAGGGAGAGGAGAGTAAACACGGGGGTTGGAGGAGGAGGTGTCCATGTCCTGCGGACACAGGGAGCATTCATGATTAGGTCTCAAGCTCCCCTAGGAGAGGAGGAGGAGGAGCCCCTGGGTCTAACAGTGACCTGTGATCTTCACTCTCTACCCTTTCCCATCCCCTCTGGCTTATTGCAATGAACCTTCCAAGGACCTGGCTAATGCTGTGACACTTCACCCTCCCCTCTGGGTGGTGGTACTTTTTTTTTTTTTTCTTTCTGGATATTTATTGTTCTAGCTGGCTCATGTTCCCTTTCTGGGAGAAACTTTTCACCGCCTTCATCCGTGAACTTTCTGCAACCCCTTCCATCCCCACAATCTTCACAGCAGGTGCCATATTGTAAGTTGAACCTGACCCCAGGTGGGATGACCACAGTTCTTCCCGAGGAATTTGAAATGGGACGAAAATGTTTCACCTCCCCACTCCCATCTGATTCATATCCTGGACAAAGAGCACCTCAAGGGCCACATTCATTGAAGGAAAAAAAACGCCATTCCACCCAGAGGCATGGTAATAAAGTATACTTGTAGAAGGAAGCAGAGAAAAGAGAAAAGTATCTTTTTCTTTGTTTCCGGACATTAAAGTTGGATCTCTGTAACTTTTTAGAACAGATGATTACTTGAAATATTTCTAATACCAAGATGATAGTTGTAGTAAATGTCCACTGGGCCTCCTCCCTTCTTTTTTAGATAGGATGTATTCCCTTTAGGTTTAAAAACAAACTGTTCTCTTCATCTAAATATTCAAGCCAATTTCCTGTTGAAGCACACAATCTACTGCTATTGAGCTGTTGTTACATGCCTCCATACATTGCAGGACAAAGCTCTCAGAGAGTGATTTTTTTTAGACAAATGCCACCCTTCTCAATGACAGATAACATAAAAAAATCACTGGACATTAAATCTTTTCTTATCAGTTGAATGATGTCTTGCCTCCTTGTCCTTGCCAATCCGCATTTGACATATGAATAAGAAATTACTTTTGTTCTTTAACTGATAAGATCTTTGGAATTTTTGTGCCATAGCATAAACTTACCTCTCCTCACTGGCATGATTGTATATATATTTTTTCACAGATCATGAAACATTTTATTGTCCTGAAGTATTTACATGTCTGACTTCCATCTTAGAAGGGAGGTGCTGTTTTCCGTTGGTGTACACCCCAAAACTAAGCCATATGAGTAGAGTCTGAATAAATGTGGTTAAATGAAGTGAGTTGGTTCCAGAGTTGTTTTTTCCCCCTAACATTTTCAAAATTCCCTAAGTATCTGGTATCAATTAAATGTTCCCAAATATTGAATATCAGTTTCTTCTTCATGGAATACTCAGTCTTTGTTCCCACTTCATCCAATTTACCATCCCGTTTTCCATGCATTTTATTTTTTCCAGCTATGTACTTTATTTTTTCTTTACAGAGTTGGAAACTTTAATGTTTTAGAAAGTCCTAAGTCTCAGGATGGAATTTTGCTCCTCCTCATTTTCTTTCTTTGAAGGGTCATAAACCACTCTCCTTAACTCTGCCTCTTCCATTTTTGTCCTACATAGTCCCAGCCAACTCATCCCAACTCTTTTTGTTTGGAATCATTCAGAGAGTATGTGTTGTTGGGTTTCCTCCTGCCAGTGCAATCTCTTGGGAAGGACTGTCTCTCTCCTGCTCTGGATTTTGGTCTTGACTTTTATTAAGAACATTTAGGACAGACACACTGCATGATGCACTCACTTTATCCTGGGTTAGTTCCCTGCAGTCCTTAAAAATATTTTCCCTATTTACATCCTAAAGTCCATCCCCCTCTAAATAAAGGTCCCCTTGCTGATACTCTTCTAATTTCCGTCTGATGAGCCCCTGGCCTTTCCTCTCCACTATGTCAGATTCTCTGCATCCTTTTATATATTTTTCCATTTGACTTTCAAATATCCTGCCTTTTCTGAGAACATTTCTTTCTTTTTTTTTTTAAAGATTTTATTTATTTATTTGACACAGAGAGAGAGATCACAAGTAGGCAGAGAGACAGGCAGAGAGAGAGGAGGAACCAGGCTCCCTGGCTGAGCAGAGAGCCTGATGCGGGGCTTGATCCCAGGACCCTGAGATCATGACCTGAGCCGAAGGCAGAGGCTTTAACCCATTGAGCCACCCGGGTGCCCCTCTGAGAACATTTCTTTTCCACAATATTTCAGATAGCATTGTCATAATTTGAAGCTTATCCCTTGCCTGTTTTGTGGTGGTGGTGGTTGTTGGTTTCCTCATTTGTCCATTTGTGCTCCTAGTTCTGTTGATTTTTGCCTTATGTATTTTGAGACTGTGTTAGGTGCATACATGTTCATAGTTGGATCTTCCTGGTGAATCAAACCTTTTGTTATTAGCTAGTAGCCACCTTTATCCATAGAAGACTTTCGTGTATTAAGTCTATTTTGGCTTCTTTGGTTGGGGGGATATGGAGTGAGAAAAGCTGAAAAAAAGACATCTGAGCTTTCATCCTCCTCAATTCTGCCTTGCGCTCCTACACTTACACTCATGGGTATAATCGTTAAAGCTGATGCACGTTCTTTCTGTAAGTTGTGATGTATCTATGGTCCATATTTTGTTTTGTTTTGTTTTATTTTAATTTAATTTTACTTTTATTTGTATTTTTTATGGTCCATATTTTAAATGATCTGACTATTCTAAAAAGCATTTAGGGTGTGTTTTCACTGTGAAACATGTGGCCAAATGCACCAAAATGCCCTTCTTCTCCATGAAGTGACAATACAGAGAGAAAGAAAAGGAAAACAGCTTAGCCTTTCATTTGTGAGACCTAGCTCCATACGGCACTGTTACTTTATTCACACATACGTGAATATATTGTCACCATCATTGTGAAGGATCTTTCTAACTTGATATGACATCACCACATACACAGGGGGCGAAAACCTAAAAACAGCAGAATGGTTGTCTTTTGAAAGGATGAAATGAAGCTCACTTCTTGGAAAAGTCCTTCTTTTGAACTGTGGTTCTTCCCTGTATATTTTCAGATTGTACCAGTTCAACAGCATTTTTGCAATTAATAAATCCACACCTGCCCATATATGAAAATCATAAGCAAATGAATACTTATTTAGAATCAAACAAAAAACACTTACTCGGGACATTTCCAAGTTTTTTTCCCTATTCAAATTTAGCCCAACTAAAGCTACTTAGAAGTTATACGTAGGAACAATTTTAAGGCAATTTTCCCCCTTATTTCTTTTTTTAATTCGATTTATTTAAATTGAAAAATGAGAACAGTTTATCAATTTCCTCCAACTCCCACACCCTGATGAATATTTATTTAGTTTTTAATATATTTTTTGACTTTTAATTACATGGAACTTGTTTTATTGATGTTTTATATGAGAATATAGAATATATGGCTCTGCATGACTGTTTTAAATGAAATTGCACACACTTACACAATGTAATGTTGATTGGTTTTATCTACATACATCTCAGGAAGAATTATAGCAAAATTATATTGACATTTTCAGTAACTACTATGCAAACTTAAAAACTATTCTTGGAAGAGAAACGAAGAATGGCAGTGAATTAATTAGGATCTGCATTCCACTGCAAGAAATAGTAGCTCCAAAACAATTAATTTTTTTTTTATTAAAAACTTATTTTCCCCTTTACATAAAAGGACAAGGGTGAGTGGTACATGGTGGGGGGGTGCCTCCATGATATGATTATAGGAGTCTTATCAACAATCATTCTAGCAGCTTAAAACCAAAACCACTCATTTTTTTTCTGTCATTCTCATTTATGTCCTTGATCTACAACCACTGTAGAGCAGGATCCTACTAGTAGTAACATTAGTGTTATATTTTGTTTCATTTGGTACTCCACCAGTTGCACCCATTTTCACATCTTCTTTCAACTTGCATCAAAATTGAATGCACACATACCTTGTTCATGCATCAAACACCATTGATATTGGTCTCAGGAAATAAGGTTGTAGCACTCACTATCTTCAGGGAATTCCACTTAGATGCTGCATTGATAGTAATGTGTATTACTGAGGCTTTTTTGGCTCTGGACAAGATGGTAACAGCTCTGGTCTGGGATAAAAAAACAGAACTCTGAGTTTGGAAGCAGATCAGTGTAGTGTATGACATTTGTGGCTGCATTTTTTTTTTTAAGAGAGGAAGGGAGAAAGAGGAGTGGGGTAAGGGCAGAGGGGCAAAGGGAGAGAGAATATTAAGCAGGTTGCATGCCCAGCATAGGGTTGGACACAGGGCTCCATCTCATGAGCCTGAGATCATAACCTGAGCCGAAATCAAAAGTTGGACGTTTCACCAACTGAGCCACCCAGGTGCCCCATGGCTGCGTTTTGATATGTGTATATACACAGGTAGGTAATTGAGGGAAGACAGAGATATAAGGAAGTTATATACCCCTAACCATAAGAAGTTGTATCAGAAACAACCACCGTAGGTAACATTAACATTAGTAACAGCACAGTGGAATAAGATATAACCTATGCTATTGGAATCCTTAAAAAAATTTGCTGCTTATCTCATGAAATGTTGAGAAATTACAGTTATTTTTAAATCAGCTTTATCGAAGTTGCAAGTGTTACATTAGGCCTCATAATAAGGTCTTCCATAAGATGAACATTTTCATAACTGACAAGTCTGAAGAGAAACTGGCAGGAGGGCTGGAAGTTCGCTTTAGGGAATGTCTAGCCACATCAGTGCTACAAAAGGGAGAAGTGGGGTGCAGGTTTTCTGTACATCACAGAGAGACTAAGAGAGGGAGAAATTAGACTCTATATGTCAGTGAAAGTCCAACAAATTGGTAGAAGGAGATGGAGTCTAGAAAATAATAGTAAATATGGTGTGAAAACATGAATGAGATTTGCTGCTATGATTCCTAGGAAAGTCCCAGAAACCCCTCAGGGGGCCATACAGCTTGATGTATACAACATTATCTGTACACTCAAAATTGTGGAGTTATCACTTCAGAATTCAGCCAAAGCCAAAAGAAAATTCAATACTGGGAGGAAAATTCAATAATGAGGAAAAAATTGTAATTTACCTGACAGAAGAGAAGGATCAGTCTAAATCACTGTGTGGATAACACGACTTTTCATTGGACAAAATCAGGCTAGAGGAGCTCACTCAGAAAATTCCAGCAGGAGAAACAAGCCCAAATACTATCTTGTATGGGCAAGCTCTGGACAAGTTCTTTGTTTGTTTGTTTGTTTGTTTTACTAATAGTTGGCTTGAAGTCTAATTTACTATAGTGGGTTGAAGAGTGGCCCTCAGAATTTCTATCCTCCCAGAACCTCAGAATGTGACTTTATTGGCAGTAGGGTCTGGGCGAGAAATAATTACAGTAAAGACCAAGATGAAATCCTGTTAGATCAACATGGGTGCTAAATCAAATGAGATTGTCCTTGTAAGAGGCAGAAAAGGACACACACAGAAATACAAAGGAGAATGCCATGTAAAGACAGGGGCAGAGATTGGAGCAATGTATCAACAGTTCAAGAAATGTCAAGGGTTGCTGGCAACCCCCAGAAACCAGGAGAGAGCGTGGAGCAAATGATTACCTCAGAGCCTCCAGAAGGAACACCCTGCCCTAACCCTGCCATAACTGTAACATTTCTGCTCAGTCACCAAGTTTGTGACAGTTTGTTATGGCAGCGCCCAAGGAAAGTGGCTTCGGAACTGGGAAGGAAGAATGGATGTTAAGGGGGATTCTGGTGACAACTCAGGAAGAAGCACGGCAGAGGAAGTTTCTCATCATGAACATCGAGTTGTTGATGACCAGAATCTTGGCAGAAATACAAATGTTAAAGGTGCTTCTGGTGAGATCTTAAAAGGAAAGGAGGAACGTATTATCCGAAATTGGAGAAAAGGTCATCTTTGTTATAAAGTGGCAGAAAACTCAACTGAACTGTGTTCTTTTGTTCAGTGGAAAACAGAATTTACAAGTGATAAACATGGAGAGATTTAGCTGAGGAGATTCTGAGGATAGCTGAGGAGATTTCCAAGCAGAGCTCCACTCTGCCTGCAGCAAAACATGTGAGAAATGAGATAAATTGAGGAGGGGATTGCTCAGCAAAGATGAACTAGCACTTGACTGGAAGGTTCCAAGCCAATCAAAATTACAAAGGATGGGAAAACGAAGCCATTTGTGACTGAGGAAGTATGCTCAAGAGAGAGGGCCAAAGCCAAGGCTGGGCAACCTTCTGGTGAAGAGATGAGGCAGGGGCCTCATGGATCCACCAAATGGCTCAGCAGAGCCAGGAATAGAGATGGGGTTTGGCAGGAGGGATCTAATGGCTTGGGTCCCCATGATGTATACCACAGACCAACATGATTTTAGAGAATGTTGTATCAGCAGAAACACCACCAGCTTTGCCTGAAGGAACAGAGACAGAAAGAAATGAAGGGAAGATGTCAAACTTCTGGGATTCTAGAAGCAGGAAATGGGTTTCCAGAGCTACTTGGGGGCAAACATGGGGTGTCCTTCAGGAACAAGGAAGAATGACTCTAAAGACAGACATGCAGACATGGAGGCAGAGGTCAGAGAGGCAGGCTCAGGGACAGAGGCCAACAGGACCACCCCTAATAGCCCTGGGGACAGGGAATCAAGCCTCAGAGGATCTTCCAAGCCTTAATAGAACTTTCTCTGCTGAGTTTGAACTCACTTGGTGATCCATCTATTCCTTTCAGTTTCCCTGTATGGAAATGGGAATGTCTATCCTGTACCTGTCTCATCATTCTGTTCTGGAAGGAGATAGCTATTTTCTCTTTTCACAGGTCCATGGATGGAGTCTTTCTGAGTGTGGCCTCTACTCAGAGTCACACTCATGCCTGATGTGGATGATTTAAAGGATGAAATTTGGGACTTACAGGTGATGCTGGAATGGGTTAAGACTTTGGGGGATGTTGGGATAGGATGAATGCATTTTGCAGGTGGGATGGGGGGTTGATGTTTACTACCTGGTAGGCAATGTCACTCTCTACTACTCCACTGTTCAGAGTTTCACAAAATTTTTTTTGGTCTATATTCCCAAGTGAACTTCAGAATTGGCTTGACTAAAGGACCTCACTACTCACTAAAACAAAAAAGGAAAGTAAAAAACTGTTGGTGTTTTAACTTGGATCACATTAAATGTATAAATTAACTTAGGAATAGCTAATATTTTGATTACACTGAGTATATCTACACAAAATCTATTGTTTAAGATGGATTTTCCGGGGGCCTGGGTGGCTCAGGGGGTTAAGCCTCTGCCTTCGGCTCAGGTCATGATCTCAGGGTCCTGGGATCGAGCCCCGCATCGGGCTCTCTGCTCAGCAGGGAGCCTGCTTCCTCCTCTCTCTCTGCCTGCCTCTCTGCCTACTTGTGATCTGATCTCTTTCTCTGTGTCAAATGAATAAATAAAATCTTAAAAAAAAAGATGGATTTTCCTGGTCAAATTATTGTTGGTTCCTTTTCCCTTCTACCCATATTTCTTGAAAGACTTCTCTGGGCATATGTGAAGTCTATTCCTTTGTCATATTATTTTAGGTACTTTAAAAAACACAATGTAGAATTAGTGATTTTGCTCACAAACTGTAATTCCATAGCGAAGTTAAGAAGTCTGCATTTATAATTTAAATCTGAGAGATTAAGTAGTAAGAATCCAATGAAAACAGAAAATCTTCTTCAGGATCCAAAGAGCCTAACAGCAAAAGTAAAAGGTCTCCACTCACTCCCCTTTCCTATTTTCTGGACTATTTATTAGATTAATGTACCAATGGACAGTGGAAAGTGGGGGAGATTATGGATTTTGGAACAGGCAGATCTGAGTTCGTTTCCCAGGAGCAGAGCTTCCAAATTTTGGAAGTAGCTTTCTTGCTCACATAGTGGGAATACTTGTATCTTCTTTTTAGAGCTCTTACGGAGATGAAAAGAAATAGTCTTCGTAAAATATCTATTAAATAAGGCTGGCCTTTTAAATTGTACTGTCGCTTCTGATACACTTTGGGTCTAAAGTTCAGTGAGTCCCTCACAATGGACACAGTCCAGGAAGGAAATGTATTTATTGAAATGTACTTTGAGAACTGTTTATCTTAACTTGTGTCATGTTTGTTACAGATGGAAATTGTATATCCTTTTTTAAAGTTATTAAATATCACTCAAAATTTCAAAGCATTAGGTATCATTACTAAAAAGAAATTGAATAAGTAGAATGAAAAAGACTTACCTCATGTCAAATAGAAGTTTTCCTCACCGTAGGCTTTGTACATTACTCTAAAAAATTCTTGTCATATCTTTTGTTTTTTTGTTATTGATCTTGTTATGTAAATGAGGTAGTTGCTTTCATGTTTCTTCTCAATGGTGGTTGATTACAGATGTATCTTTTTATAGTGCACTTCAGTCTAGAATAGAATTCTGCAAAACAGGCAAAAGTGACACAATTATAAATGCAGATTTTCTTCTGCAACTCAGCCTAAGTTAATGTGGACTATTAATCCATAGCTTCTTATCAGAAGTTCATTAAGGGTGTAGATGTCTAGAATATAATTAAACTGCAACTCAGTTGATAATCGTAAAGCTATTGATCTCCCTTTATTCATCTTATTTTATCTCCTTAAATTTGTATGGATTTAACCATAAGTCCATGGTTCTCCAAAAGATAACTTATTGCTGACAGTGCTGGGAGGGGTGCATAGTAATTCTTTAATAAATTGTTCCTAAGGACCGGAGAGGTCTTGAGACTTGATTTGCTAAAGTGACAGGTGGAACGAGCATCTCTTCGAAAGATTAGTTTCTGGTGGGAAAAGCAAGATTAAAACTGCAGTATCCATTGTGTGTCAAGGGTAAGAGCTTTTTAACAGCTTTATTGAGATAAAATTTACATACCATAAAATTCACCCATTTAAAATGTACAGTGTTCTTCGGGTACAATCGCAGGGTACAAAACCATCATGCCACTCTAACTTGAGAGCATCCTTATTACTCTCTCAAGGAAATTTACACTCACTAGCAAATACTCCATATCTTCTATGCCCCACCCCACCCTGTGCTTACTATTACTAATTAATAATATTATTAACACATTTTCTGTCTCTAGACATTTTCCTCTTCTGGAAATTTAATGCAAGTGGAATCATAGAATATATGGTCTTTTTCACTGGATTCTTTCACTTAGCATAGTATTTTCAAGGGTGCTTATATTAGTACTTCTTACACTGACTAGTTCATTTTATGGTATGACATATTTTCTGTATCCCTTCATCAGTTGATGGACATTTGATTGTTTCTACTTTTTTTGGCCCTTATAAATAATGCTGATATGAACATCCATGTGCAAGTTTTTCTGTGGACCTCTGTTCTCACTTCTCTCGGGGATATATTTACCAGTGGAATTGCTGGGTCCTGTGATAACTCTGTTTAGCATCTTGAGGAACAAACTGTTTTCTAAAACAGATGCATCATTTTATAGTCCTGTCAGCAATTATGAGGGATCTCATTTCTTCATATCCTCACCAACAACTGCTTTTGTCTGTCTTTTAATTTTAGCTGTCCTAGTGTGTCTCAAGTGGTATCTTATTATGGCTTTGGTTTGCATTTCCCTAATGACTAATGATTTTGCACATTTTTTTGTGTGTGCTAGTTACCATTTGTATATTTTCCTTGGAGAGATGTCTATACGAACGCTTTGCCCATTTTCCCATTGGTTATCTTACTATTGACTTGTATGAGACCTTTACGTATTCTGGAGAGAAGTCTCTTATCAGATATATTCCTTGTAAATATTTTCTTCCATTCTGTGGTTCGTCTCTGATTTATTTAATAGTACGAATTATTTGATAGCAGCACAAAGGTTTTTAATTTTGATGAAGTCCAATTTACCTCTTTTTTTTCACTTCTTTTGTGTGTCATATCTAAGAAGTCATTGCCTACCCTAATCATGAAGATATATTTTTATGTTTTCTTCTAAGATAAAGACACTGACTTGAACGTGTCATCTGAGACATGTAAAACACACTGCACTGAGTGTCCTTACATGTAAGTTGACAATGCAGAGGGGGGCCTCCAGGAGGAGGAAGCCAGCCCTGGGATAGAGGGCTGCATCAGTGGAGAAGGAAGCCCCCTCAGTGGCAGAAACAGTGGTGGGATGTGGAAGCAGATAGGAAAAGAGAGGACTCTGCCAGGCAAAGGTCAGAACCACCAGTGGTCACGACCTCATTTTTTTATGACGGAGAAATTGTAAGACTATGCTTATTGGCTCAACTTTTGCTGAGCAGCCTGGAGTTCTCCTAATTAGAATAATGTGCTGTGACCCATCTGGTAGGGTTCCCTCCCATAGGCAGCTGAGGCAGGGGGATCAGCGACTTCAGGTGGATGGCAGAAGGTGTCCACTTAAGGGAAACCCAGAGTGTGAGACCCAGGAGTGCAGGTGTGAGGTGCCCCCCCATCCTTCACTGCTCACTGTGGACACAGGTAGGCATCCTCACTGTGCTCCAAGAGTCTGTTCTTGACCCAGATGCTCAGACGAGTGGAGGTTGGGGCAGATGATCCCTGGAACACTCCTTATTTCCTTTGGCTAACACAGAGGCTTGCCTGAACAAAATTGAATCACCATGCCCACTTTCTAACTGCTGTCATATTCAGATTTTCTTTGGTGGTGTTAATTACAAATATGTCCAATGTAGAGAACTATGCTAAAATGGTAAAGAAATGAACTTGAAGCACTTTGGAAGTAAAAGTACTAAGACTTTAACTCCTCATTTGTGGGAGTTGGGGTTTTGAAGGACGTATATTTCTGCCTAAATTATTTTGCATTTCCCAAATATTTTCTAATAACCATGAATAACTTTTAGAATTAGGAAGCAAGTTTTAAAAATTACAGACATGGAAATTCTATATTACTTCAGAGTTCTTGATCTTTTAGCAAAAAGAGACACTGCCAAATTAGATCAATGGGACTGTGTTCCCACCTGGGACTGAACGAGGCCCACGTTCCAATGTTTGCCATATTTCAATTTAGTGGTTCCAGACTCGACTGTGTCCAAGGTACCAGCACTGGTCAACGGCAGAACTGAAATTTGAATCCCATCTTCGGATTCCAGATCCCATTTGGCAGATTTTCCCAAGTCAATATTCGTATCCTGACCTTGATATGTTTTATTGATTGGTGGGAAGAGACTGCCGGTGGTGGGACTTCCCTGTCACCCACCGCACGCAGGTGCCATGTCTGCAGGCATTTCTGAACCAGGAACAGTGGACAGTCAGGTGTTACACGAAGAATATAAAGGGTAAGGGAATTACTCTGTATTGATCGCACCGTGGGGAGACACAGCCCACCCCGCAGCTCGAAATCTCCTGCGTGTTTGCTGTGGTGGAAACGTGACTCCAGTTCATTAGTGCCCTGCTGCTGGCTCGATTTGTTCCGACCGGGGAACCATTCCAGCACCTCGCAGGCAGGCCTCCTGCCTGCTGCAGTTTTAAATAATGAACACACAAAAGATTTCATTTTCCCCTTTGCTTAAGATTTTATGGTCTTTCTTACAGTAAATACAAAGACATATTTTTTCTATACTTCATAGCATGAAAAGTATGGGAGTATAGAGTAGACAACTAGATATTGGTATTATTGATCCCACTTCTTGTTATTTATGATATTTGCTTTTAATGGAGCTGTTGTTTATTAATCGATGTCTATGATACATTATTTTTTTTTTTTAAAGATTTTTTTTATTTTTATTTATTTGACACAGAGAGAGAGATTACAAGCAGGCAGAGAGGCAGGCAGAGAGACAGGGAGAGGAGAAAGCAGGCTCCCTGCTGAGCAGAGAGCCCGATGCGGGCCTCGATCCCAGGACCCTGAGATCATGACCTGAGCCGAAAGCAGAGGCTTTAACCCACTGAGCCACCCAGGCGCCCTCTATGATACATTAAATAGATAAACTGTTTTTGGCTTATTTTCACTAGACTTTAATAGAGATAATTTGAGTTGTGAGCAGCTCATATTACACTTTTAATATCCTTTTTTTTTTCCTGACTCAGATAATCCAATTTTTTATTCTTTTTTTTTTTTTTAAGGAGGCTCCACACCTAATGTGGAGCCCAAGGTGGCACTTGAACTGACCACCCTGAGATCAAGGCCTGAATTGAGATCAAGGGTCAGACACTTAACCAACTGAGTCACCCTACTGCTCCCCAATTTTGGATTCTTTAACTAATTTAGAGAATTTTTTATGTTATTTAAAAAATTCGTTAATAAATGATTGCTAATCACTTTTTCCATCAACTATAATCTCCATTAATTGGGTCTTCTGAGTAGTATGGTATCAAGTGAGGATCTGAATAAAGCATTCAATAAATAATTGTCATATGAATAAATAAATAGATTATTCTAAGGCACTGTAGTGCTGAATAAACTTTTCAAAAGTGTTTTTATTATTAATTTTTTAAAAATTATTTTCTTTACATTTCAGTGTGCATTTTGTGCAATCTGTTTTTCATGTATAGCTGTGAACATGCATATAACTTGCTATATTGAATACTTAATTTTCCCAAGCCATTACCCACTGTGCATAGAACTTACTTTAGGAAAATAATACAAGCAGAAAACTCAAAAAATTTGGGAGTTATTTTCACATTTTAGAATGTCTGTATATTTCTAAGAAAATGAAAGCTGCTATGCTTTTGTGGTTCACAAGTTACAGAAATGTAATAATAATTTACTTATAAAATCAGAACTTCAGGCTGAAAAGAAGCCAAGGGGTGTGGTGGGGCAATAGCTTTGAAATCATGATCAGGAGGAATTGGTTACAACATTCTCAAACTCTCTTCCTGCCTGTGCCCAGGACAGAAGTTCTGCAATGTGAGAGAAACATGGGAGGCCAAGGAAATAAGACATGAGACCCATTTCAATAAAGAACAATCAAAATTAAGAATAACCTCAGAAATATTTGAGGATGAGGGAGAATTTCCTTAGAATATTTAAAAAAAATTCATAGCTACAGGGACACTGGGTGGCTCAGTTTGTTGAGCAGTTGGCTCTTGATTTTGGCTCAGGTCATGGTCTCAGGGTCCTGGGATGGAACCCTACGTGGGGCTCCATGCTCAGCATGGAGTCTGCTTAATGATTCTGTCTCTTCCTCTCCTTCTGCCCTCCTCCTGTTTGTGCACACACACACACACATACACACTCTCTCTCTCTCTCTCTCTCTCTCTCTCTTTCTCTCAAATAAATAAATCTGTAAAAAAATCTTAGCTACAAATCACTGGAAAAGTGTGGAAACTTAATATTGTAATCAAAAGCCAGATTGTGTTTTGATCTAAAATTTAGCTTTTCTTGAAAATAATTAGGATAGAAATGTATGTTCCTGGGTGCGAGAGTTACTCATGGCAGACCTTCACTAATAACAACTAGGAAAAGTGGAATAAATCATAAAACGTTACGTGTTTGAAGGGATTAGATACAGGTAGAAACAGCAGTATTGAATGAACTAAAATTTCAAAGAGGGCAAATATTCGGTGGTGAACTAATGATAAGCAGTTGTTATTTTCCCTGTTGTTAGCAAAGGGCTGGGCTGCAGAAAGACAAAGTAAAACTAACAAAAATTTTAGTAGTCACATGGAGCTGGAATAAAAAAAATTGGAGTGTATAGGGGACCCCAGAAAGCATTTGCTGATTTCTTCACCAGATAGTAAAAGGCATATTCCAAAATCTTCTGAAAGGAGATTCTAAAATCTCCACTAACCTCACAATCTTCAGGAAGCAAGCATTCCCCCAACCCCCCTACCCCCCCC
>LNAC01000716.1:117330-148705 GCA_002007465.1 Ailurus styani | reverse complement strand
CCTGATGAAGGTGAGGAGGATCAGGAAGTGAAAGAGACCTGAGAAAGTTCTGGAGAGGGTGGTGAATTGACACTGAGGAATACAGCTATGTTTCATTTGAACATATTTTGTGCTTTTATCAGAGAACATCTGCTGGCGGACAGACAGATTGGGAGAGATCTTAATACTAAACAGAATGCATTTAAGATTCAGCCGTGCTACTTTGTGAATTAACAACTTGCTGTGTCTTATTTCTGAGTAGTATTCCATTACACAGGTGTACAGCATGTGTCTCCTTTCATCGGCTCAAGGACATCTTGGCTGTTTATTCTTTGTCAGCTGTGAATGGCAATTATAAAGGTTCACGTAAAACATTTATTGTTTTCATTTTAGCAATTCTAAGTGTGGTATCTCATTGTGTTTTTAATTTGAATTTCCCTGAAGACCAATACTCTGTGCTTTCTGCTATACTCCATTCCAGGCTAGTTAGCGTGGTGCTGGGGATGAAATTTGGATGATGGTGGAATTCTCTGATTTCCTAATTAAACCTCAGTCTTAGGCAATCACTGTGAACCTTAGTCTTTTTTTTTTTTTTTAAGGATTTTTTTTAAATTTTTTTTATTTTTTTTTACTCTTTGCCCCAGGGGTACAGGTCTGTGACTCATCAGGCTTACACCTTTCACAGCACTCACCACAGCACAAACCCTCCCCAATGTCCATCACCCATTAACCTATCCCTACCCTCCCACCCCCAGTAACCCTCAGTTTGTTTTCTGAGGTTAGGAGTCTCTTATGGTTTGTCTCCTTCCCCAAGGGATTTTTTTTAAAGACTGAACCTTGGTCTTCAGAATGTAGATGGCACTGTGTTCCCGCCCTTCCTCCAGAAATAGAGCTTCATGTTTTCCTCCTTCTTGTGTAGTGGGCTTCCCTCATGCACCCCCAGCCTGTGGTTTTTCCACCCTGTCTTCTGCAGCCTGGGGCTTTTATTCACTTGGAAAGATAGGAAAGAAGGGAGAATTTCAGTGGTGGTCTCCGTTTCCTTTTCCCAGGACCCAGACTGTGATTTAACTGATCTTCCTTCTGTAGATTAAGACTTTTGTGCTTTACGGAAAATAAGTGGGGGACGGGTCTGGGTGGCGTTTTGGCAGAAGCTGCTTTTCTCTCAGCCATTACTTTTCTTGGGATTCTCCCCATCTTCCCTGTGGTTGTTTGGTGTGGTTCCTGGAGGAAAAACCTGCAAGAGATTGAAATCCCTCCTTTGTATCAGTGGTTCCCAGGGACTTCACATTCTCAATTAACTCCATGCTTCAACAACTTGTTAAAAATTTTCTTGTTTGATATTTCTGCCTGTTTATATGACATTTGGTTACTTCTTTCTCAGGTAAGCAAATGTTCTGGCGCTGTGCTTCCTGCAGGCACCTGTCTCTGTAGCTGTGACTTCAGTTCTTTCATGGCCTCATGGAACTTTCAGCATTATATCTCTTTTTTTTCTTATTTTGAGGATGGGAGTGATGTTCTTTCTAGCTCTCTTAGCTCTCTATATATCTAGTCTAAAATCAGACGGAATTCCTGTTGTCAAATGTTGAAGCTGTTGGCTGATAGACTAAAGAACTAAGCTGAAAATCTTTAGAGGACAAAAGTGGGTGTCTTAAACTCACCTTCTGTGTTTTAATTTTAGATATTGTACTTTTTAATTCTAGAGTATCCACTTTAGGCCTATGTTGTTGGAAGACTTACCAATCTTTCAGTTAAAAGCTATTGAGGGTCCCACCTGAAAAGGAGGAATGAGGGAGAGGGAAACTAAATCTTGCCTAAACTGAAATTTGGTAATTAGATGGAAGTTACCAACCACTTACTGTTTTTGCCTAATGAAAGAGATGGACAACTGATGGAAGATACCATGTGGACCCTCAAAACTTCTTTTGTCCAAAATATGTTGCATGCAGTTAAAAATTACAAGACATGTAAGGAAGTAATACAGTATGGCTAAAACCAACAAGAAACAAACAAGCAAGGTAATAAAAGTCTAAAAAACAAGTCTGACAGATAATCCAGAAAATAAGCTTAGAAGACCTTATAATAATTATGACTAATATGCTGAAGAAAAAAGAGAAAGATAGACATAAAAATGAACAGATGGAGAATTTTCACCAGAGAATTAGACATTATATAAAAGTAAAAGCCATGGCTTATAACTGAAAGATATATATGTGAAATTAAGAACAGAATGGATAGGTTTAAGAACAGATTGAAAAGAATAAGATTACTGAACTGGTCAGTAGAAAATGTCCAAAGTATAACACAGAGAAAATCAAGAATAGAAGAAGAACAGAAGAGACATGTGGGACTTATCCAAAGTTCCCAGTGTGTGTGCAATTAGAGTCCAAATAGAAGGGAATTAAAATGCGGCAGAAAAAAATAGTCAAAGAGATATTTTATCTGTAAACATTTCTTAGGTTTTAAAAAAATATAGCAATTATATTAGCAAAATGACAAAGTGGAAAATCCCAAGGACTGATTTCTACACATAACACACATGCACACACACACACACATACACACACACACACACACACACATGCACACACCAGAGGCTGTATGAATCAATTTGGAAGAGCTCTGAAAATAGTAAAAGTTTAAAAAAAACAAGCAATAGTCATCTTAACCCTATCCCCTCCCTGACCTGGTAATAATCTTGGTCTTAAGCGGATAGCAACCTGGTTCCCGGTTTTCCCCTCAAATTAGAGGAACAGACTTTTTTTTTTCCTTCAAGTTATTGTGTACATCTGCTGTAATCTGAAAATTCCCAAAAGGCTGATGTAAGGCATTCATTTCCATCTTGCATAACTTGGAACACGGCAGGAAAAGTAGTGGGAACTGTTTGTAAAAGCTAGGAGAGCTACACTCACAGATGCCTGGAGTAAGAGATTATAGGTGGAGATATAGAGTAGACCGTCTAAGGCCCAGAGAAGCTGGGGTGTGACTCTTTTGGAAATTAGGATATTCAAAAGCAACCATATGTAAGGGGATAATTTAGAAAACCATGTGCATGCCCAGAAAAGATGTATGCTCAGAAAAGATCTGAGAGTCCCTTAAGCCTTCACCCTGGCTGATTGCTGAACCAAGTAGGTTCAGAGCAAGCCTAGCTAAGTGGTGAAGGAATTTGCACAGAGTCAATCTGGAATAGTAAGGAAAAGAGGTCGTTTACTTTGGGGGTTTACTTTTTGTGTTTTATTTATTTTAGCTTAAGGCAGTCAAGAAAATCTGTGTCTGTATAGCTAAACATGAGCTAAGGGAACAGGCTTCAGTAATCATAATGGCAAAGAGAAGTTATTGAAAACTATTTGAGAAAAATATGAAACAAATAAGCTACTGTAATCTTTAGTAATTAAAAAAAGCAAACCCAAGTCATCCCTGAGTCCAGATAGTAGACTTATTAGATTAAGACTTTTGTTTTTTATTTATTCATTTATGAGATTTATTTATTTATGAGAGAAAGAGAGTATGTGAGGGTACATGAGTGGGGAGAGGGGCAGAGGGGCAGAGGGAGAGAATCTTTAAGCAGACTCCCCACTGAGCATGGAGCTGGACGTGGGGCTCAGTCCCATGACCCATGAGGTCACAACATGAGCTGAAACCATGAATCTGGTGCTTAACTGAGCCACCCAGGTGCCTCTAGACAAAGACTTTTTAAAAAACCTGTTCTAAATGTACTCAAATTAAGGGATAACATGGAAAAGTAACTACAGGAAGCCAAGAAAATGAATATAAGAGCAAAATGAGAATTTTAGTAAAGAGATAGAAATTACAGAAAGGAACCAAACAAAAATTCTGAAGCTAAAATAGTGTAAGAGTTAAAATGAAAAATTCAGAGAGATTTAACATTAGGTATGACCATGCAGAAGAAAGAATTTGTGAACTTGAAGATAAAACAACTAAAATCACGGAGTCTGAGGAGAGAAAGAAAAAAAGAAAAATAAGCAGAATCAACGATGTGTGGGACAGTCCCAAGTAAGCCAACATAAGAATTATGGGAGTCCTAGAAAAAGATAAGAGAGAGAAAGGGATGGAAGGGGTATTTGAAGAAATGATGTAAAAAATTTTCCAAATTGGATTGAAGATATAAATAATGTAAGCCTAAGAAATTCAACAAACTCCCTGTTGAATAAACTCCAAGATACTCACACTAAAACACACTAATGAAGTTATCAAAAAACAAAGACAAAGAGAGGATCTTGAAAACAGCAATAGAGAAATGAGTTATCACATACAGGGGATCCTCAGTAAGATTGCCAGTCAATTTCATACCAGAAACCTTGAAGGTTTGAAGGCTGTGGGATGATATGTTCAAATAGCTGAAAGAAGAATGCTGTCAACTGAGAATTTTATAACAAGCAAAACTGTCCTTCATTTTTGAGTGAGAAATTAAGGAAATTAGACACTTCCAGATAAACAAAATCTGATAGAATTCTTGACCATAGACTTCTCCCATAAAAAAATGATAAATCCGGGGTGCCTGGGTGGCTCAGTAGGTTAAAGCCTCTGCTTTCGGCTCAGGTCATGATCTCAGGGTCCTGGGATCGAGGCCCGCATCGGGCTCTCTGCTCAGCGGGGAGCCTGCTTCCCCCTCTCTGTCTGCCTCTCTGCCTCCTTGTGATCTCTCTCCCTCTGTGAAATAAATAAATAAAATCTTTAAAAAAAATGATAAATCCTTCAGATTTTAGACAACTTTAGACAGTAAGTAGAACCCATAGGAAGATATAAAGATCTCTGGTAGAGATAAATACATGAGCAAATATGAAAGTCAGGATGTTGAATATCAAGTAAACCTAAAATGCCAAAACATCCTGAAAAAGAAGAACAAGACTGGAGGACTCCCATTTCCTAATTTTGAAATGTATTATACATCCACAGTAATCAAAACGATATGATATTAGAATAAAGATGGAAATACAAATGAATGGAATAGAAACAAACTCATACATATATTGTCAAATTATTTTTAACAAGATGCCAAAACCATTAAATGGGGAAATAAACAGTCTTTTAAGCAAATGGTCCTGGAAAAACTGGATAGCTACATGCTAAAGAATGAGTTTGGGTTCTTACCTAATACCATATACAGAAATTAATTTAAAATGTAACAAAGACCTAAGTGTAAAACTCATTAAGGAAAATGTAGGGGAAAGTCTTCATGAAAACATGGGCAAGAAGAGAAAAATTAATTGGACTTCATCAAAATTAAAAACTTATGCATCAAAAATCATTAGCAAGAGCAGGAAAAAATAGCTCACAGAATAAGAAAAAATATTTTCAAATTATATGTTTGATAAGGGGTTAATATCCAGAACATACAAATATTACAATTCAAGAATAAAAAAATGAAGAGCCCAAATTAAAAAAAGAAAATGGGGAGGACTTGAAGAGACACTTCACAGGGAAGATACACAAATAGCCAAAAAGCACAGGAAAAAGGCTCAATTACTCATTTCCCAACAGGGAAATGCAAGCCCAATGAGATAGTACTTCACACTCAGTAGGATGGCTATTATCAAAAAAGCTGAGAACAACAAGTGTTGGTAAGGACATGGAGGAACAGAAATTCATATGCATTTTTAAATGGTGCAGCTACTGTGGAAAATAGTTTGTCAGTTCCTGTAAAAAGCTGGATGATATGATCTAGCAATTCCATTTCTAGGTATTTACCATCCCCTCTCCTCCAGACTGAAAATAATGACTCAGACAGATACTTGTACACCAACATTCACAGCAGTATTATTCACAATAGCCAAAAGGTGAGAAGAACACAAATGTCCATCAACAGAGGAATGGATGAACAAATATGCTATATACATACAGTGGAATATTATTCAGCCTTAAAAAAGAATAAAATCTTGACACATGCTCTGTATGTGAACCTCAAAAATATTATACTATGTGTAATGAGCCAAACACAAAAGAACAAATATTATACGAATCTACTTATGCGATGTACCAAGAATAATTAAGTGCATAGACACAAAAAGTAGGAAAAAGGTTACCCAGGGCTGAGGGAAGGGGGAAATGGTGAGTTACTGCTTAATGGGTATAGAGTGTCTTGCATGATGAGAAAGTTCTGGAAATGGGTCGTGGTGATTAACATCATAAAACTTAATGCTTCTAAATTGTAGAATTAAAAATGGTTAAAAGCGTGCCTGGGTGGCTCAGTCAGTTAAGTGTCTGACTCTTCAGCTCAGTTTAAGTCTTGATCTCAGGGCTATAGGTTCAAGTCCTGTTGTGCTTCATGCTGGAGCCTACTTAAAAAAAAAAGGGTTAAAATGGTAGCTGTTATGGTAAATGGTATAATGGTGTATGTTATGTATATTTGACCATAATAAAAAATAATTTAGAAATAATATGTAGGATTTATATCTCTATGAAGGTCAAGTGAAATTAATATCTATTATTTTATTTAACTGAATGATTAGTCTTTCACAATAGACTGAATGATGCTAGTGTTTGTAATATTTCTTAAAATTAGCATTCTTATTTTGTAATTACTAAAGCTGTAAGAATTTTTTTTTTCTTGAAATGAATCCAGGAGTATTTTTTCTCTTATTAAGCCAAATGATGATCATTTTTTGAAAGTTTGAAATGTCTATCATGAAAAAATGATGATAATCACATCTAAAACTTTTATCCATTTCTTAGTAAATATTATGATTGAAGTAATCAACAAAACCCCAAACTGATAGTTATAAGTAAAAATATATTTTTTTAAGATTTTATTTATTTATTTGACACAGAGAGAGAGATCAGATCACAAGTAGGCAGAGAGGCAGACAGAGAGAGAGGAGGAAGCAGGCTCCCTGCTGAGCAGAGAGCCCGATGTGGGCCTCGATCCCAGGACCCTGAGATCATGACCTGAGCCGAAGTCAGAGGCTTTAACCCACTGAGCCACCCAGGCGCCCGTAAAAATATTTTTGAAGAATCATATAGCTTGGAAATATTGAAAACAATAAAATATCAAAAAATACACTCAATAGAAAGAATCAGCACAAATATATTGACAGAAAATTTCACATGGTAAGACATTTTATTTGGTAAAATATGGACAGATAACGAATATATTTTTGACGAAGTTGAAATGTTTAAAATATTGAATAATTGCATTTAGTTAACAACTGTGTGCAAAACAAAATAACACATTGACATAAGATAGACTTAGTAAACTTTGATCAATAAATTAACTTTTTTTCTGAAGTATTAATTAAGGAATTGGAACCACTGAAAATACATTTAGTGAAAAAAAATACCTTAGAACTTGGAAAGATTTTAACTAGAGTATCAAGGAAGACAGTATTAATTAGGTGAGTATTTTAATGAGACTCAATTTTGAGATAATTTTGATTAAAGTTTTGTATTCTTGTCGTAAATATGAAAGCAACAAGGTCAGCACATGAGTCGCACCAAAATAGCAGCAACAAAACTATGGAGTCAGGACGTCTTGTAACATCAGATTTTCTGGCCCTTTGCCTTAAATTTTGGAAGGTTTTCATCCTTCTCTGAGAAGCAAAGAGACAAGACAGTACACTTGCTTTTGAACCCTATGCTAGTGCTGAGGACAGGAAAAGCATTTTGTTTCAGGAAAAAAAATAGTTCACAAATTCTCTTCCCCTTAATGATCTTTTAGATTCTCAAAAGATCTGTATTATCATCTGTCCTCAATAAATTACTGTGGAATGATCTCAGCTAAATTTCTGTGTATTTCTCTAAATTTGAAGAACTCTAGGAGAATAATTTAGTATTATAGAAAGGACATGTGATCTCGGGGTCCTGGGATCGAGCCCCACATCGGGCCCTCTGCTCACCGGGGAGCCTGCTTTCCCCTCTCTCTTTGCCTGCCTCTCTGCCTGCTTGTGATCTCTCTCTGTCAAATAAATAAATAAAATCTTAAAAAAAAAGAAATTACAGGATCAGCCATATCTTAAAATGTAATTCTATATCTCACAAATTATATGATCTCAATAAATTATTACAACTTCTCGATCCTCTAATTCTTCATCTGCTTTACAGACTGAACAGTGCTCACCTCATATATTTAATGTGAAGATTAAATAGAACACGATTTGTAAGTTGCTTGCCATATCAAATATTACTTGATAGATTACCATTTGTCTTCATTCCAATAAGGAGAATTGTGGACCAAAGCCAGTTCATCAGTTATTTATCTAGATAAAACTCTACTCAATTTTGCATTCAAATATCTTTATATTCATATTTCAAATTCAATATTTAACTGATAGATCTCATTGTTAAGTTACATCGTATCTTACATGCCTGACTCTAATGCAGGTGGGCTGTTTGAACTGCAAGGGGTCAAGTCAGATTGCTGGTTCAAAGGGGCATTTGTTGTTAGGTCCCATGAGTTAAGGAGGGAGGCAAGGCTCCAGCCAGCAGAATGGGTTGTCCTGTCGGCAGGGAGGATCTTTGTTAAATTAGGGAAGTGTGGGGATCCAGCACAACTTGAGGGCTTGGGTATCTTACTGCTTCCTTTGATTGCCACGTAGTCAGGTAACAAACTATTAGCACGTTTGTCCAATCCAAGGTTACTAGCATATGTAACATACGCTAGACAGTGTGGTAGGCGAAAGCAGAGTTTTATCTTAGAGGGTTTTTTAATATGTATGAGGGTTTTTTAATATGTATGTGGGGTTTTTTTTATGTGTTTTCTAAATTCCTAAGCATGAGATAAATATATGAAACAATATGAGTGGTGGGAAATAAAATTATCACACCTCTTAGGAAAAGTGTTTTCTGAAAGGAATTGTGTGGATTGGTGGCTATTTTTCTTGAGTGCTAAGATACTGGATGTTGTCTAAGAGTAGCTTCAACAACATCAGGTATCAACGAAAATGTTACATTAATGAGAGAACCATCATGATAAATAATTCCTTTTTCACGGTTCCAAAAAGTTTTCAGTGGCGGCACACTCCAAAGGAGGGTATGATTACAAAACATTGTAAGTCTGAAATGACAAGTTATGGTGATAAAATTCAGGAGAAGAGCAAAGGAAATTAAATCTGTAGACTGGAGTTTGGTTTTTAGCTGTATCATCTTAGGTAAGTCTCAAACATACTGGTTGATTTTCCTCATTTGACCAAGAAGAGAATTAGAGCAGATTCAGTTTGCAAACTCAAATAATTTTAAGTTTCAGGCAGGTTAAAATAAATAATAAATAGTTCTTTGACAGCCAAGATACATTTTCATAACGATAGAAAAAGTCTATTTCCACACCTATGTCAGGACTTGGAAATGGTTAGCTGGGTCTTGCTGGTGCTTGCACAGACAAAATGAATTCAGAAGAGTGTGTATGTGTGTGTGTGTGTGTGTGTGTGTGTGTGTGTGTGTGCGTGTGTGTGCGTGCGTGCGCATGTGTGTGCGCACACACATGCGTAGCTAATTAAAATATCTTCAAGGACATTTTATGACGGAATATTCTTTAGGGTGAATTCCAGGTTTAAAATTCCATGATTTTGTAACTTTTCTTTAACTGAAACATTTTTACCAAAGGAGCTTTTATTTTTTTATTTTATTTTTTTATTTTTTTAAAGATTTTCATTTATTTGACAGGGAGAGAGAGATCACAAGTAGGCAGAGAGGCAGGCAGAGAGAGGGGAGGAAGCAGGCTCTCCACCGAGCAGGGAGCCTGATGCGGGGCTCGATCCCAGGACTCTGAGATCATGACCTGAGCCGAAGGCGGAGGCTTTAACCCACTGAGCCACCCAGGCGCCCCCCAAAGGAGCTTTTAAACTGCCTCCTCCTGTTTCTGGTTTCACAACTCTATTACAGTTTTACCTCTTAAATGAAAAAGATAACACACAGAAATTAGAGAAGTTTTGAAATAGCTGTAACCCACCTCTACCCCCTCCCCTCAAATCAGGATCAATGTGAATATTGTTGCACCTCATTTTATTTCATTCTCTAAGAATTGTTTTTTTTTAAATCAATTTTTGTGGGGATATAATTCACGTATCATAAAATTCTCCCACATAAAGTATACATTTAATTTTTTTGTGGATTTACAGAGCTGTGCATTCCTAGTGGGCATATGATTTTGGAGTATTTTCCTCACACCAGAAAGAAGCTCCATGTAAATGAGCAGCCACTAGCACTCCCTAGCCTCTGGCAAACACTAATCCACTTTCTGTTTCTATAGATTTGCCTATTCTGGAAATTTCACATGAATGGAATCCTACAAGATGTAGTGTTTCTGTTTGTGGTTTTGTTGTGGTCTGGCATCTTTCATTGAGTGTAATGTTTCAGGTTCACCGGTATTGTGGCATGTGTCACTATTTCATTCCTTTTTATTGTAGAATAATATTCCTCTGTACGGGTATACCACAGTGTATTCATTCAATATTCATCAGTTTATGGGCACCTGGGACATTTCCACTTTTTAGCCATGTAGATAATGCTGCTTTGAGTTTGGAGAGAAGATCCCCTTGTACAGAGATTTCTTGAGTTTCTACTATGTATTAAGCACAACAAGTTAAACAATGAGAATAAAAAAAGTTATAACCCTGTCCTTCTGTGTCTATAAACTAGTCTAACAGCTAACAAGTAAGTAAAAAAGGAATATACACACACATGAACAAAAAATTGTGACTCATAGAGTGCTTCGAAAGAAACAAACCAGGTTTGAAAGAGAATAATCGAAAGATTCCACTTTAATGAGATCCAAGAGGGGGCCAAATCATGCAAAGGCTGAGGGAAGAACATTGTGGGTAACGTGCATGCATGGTAATTGAAAGATGCATCGTTGGGAAGAGCCTGATTTCTCTGCAAAACTGAAAAACGGCATCCATGACAACAGCTGAGTGAAAGGAAGATGAATAGCACAGGTAAACGGAAACAAAACTGTAGAGATGTTTTAGCCCAAGGAAGTCATCTGTATGACATTCTCGATTAAATGATAAATCTTTGAGGGGTTCTTGACAGGGAATGAAACCACCTTGTTTACATTTTAAATAATCTATCTGCTGTCCTTGGAAAACCTATTCAGGGGATATGAAAGAAAAACTAGACAGACAAGTTAGGAGTCTATTATAATTTCCAAGGGAGAGATGAGAGTGACTTGGGTTCTGGATGAGCCAGTGGGTATGGAAAGTGCAGATGGATTTGGGATTTGTTTTGAATTTGGGGAAAGAGTGTCACAGCAGTGGCTTCCAATGGCCTCTCATCTGTCCACACTCTCTGGACCCATACATGGCCCCTCTCTGACTCTGGACTTGGCCAGCTGACATGTTATGAACGACAAGACATTATCAAATGGGATGCAGACAAGGATGAATTATGCCTTCACCGTGGTGTTTGCCCTTTCTTGCTCCCCTTAGACCGCCATGGGTAGAAGCCAAAGCTGGATTCACAGACTATTAGACCATACGTAGCAGATACAGGCTGTCATAGCTTAGGCACCACCAGGCATTAGCCAACCCACCAGCTAATGCTGCCACTGGAGTGCATTCCGTAAGACCAAGTGAAGAGCCATACAGTTGTATCCTAGCCCAAATTGCTGACCTGCGGAACTGTGAGCTCACAAAGTGTTTGTTTTTTTAAGCTACTAAGTTTTGGGGTCATTTTTTACACCGCTAGGTAACTGATAGTGAGACAGAATTAGCTGACAGGATGGATACATCTGGGAAAATAATGAGCCAAATATGTTACGGAAGTTTCTGCTTGAGTAGCTGGGTTGATGGTTTAACATCTGGAAGTGGGAGTGGGAACAGGACTAGGGGGATCAAAGGTGTGGATTTAGATGTGTTAATTCTTACATAGTTACAACCTACAGATATAAATTAGGGAAGTTGCAAGATAAAGTTGGCAGGATAAAGTCCGAAAAATTAGCTTATTTTGCATACTTTATGTTTTTGTAAGCCAATATATTTAAAAATGCATTTTAGAAGAAAAATTTGTTATTTTTTATGGGCTACCTATTGATTTCTTGTGATCAGCAGTGTTTGATTTGAAAAATGCCAAACAGTCCAATCTTTTGACTTTACAAAGTATTACCAATATTGGAGAAGTGGAGTAACTCATCTGAGGTCACAGAACTCATTACTGAAGTTCCTGACCCACAAACCTGAGTCTCTTGACTTAATCATTGTCCATGGCCCCTTCTTCATGGCACACGCTCCCTTTTAAGCTAGCCTCTGCATCAGACATTCATATTACTCCCAGAGGAAGACAGGTAACATCAGTAAGAAAATGGAGATGGTAAATATAACAAACAGAAGATGCCCAACCTCCGCATTGGGTGCACGATGAGAATGACCATAGTGATGTGGCCTGATGGAGAATCTCATACCTCATCCTACAGAGGCAGTTGCTCCCACTCTTAACCAACTGCTGCCAAGTTTAGTAGTTATTAATTATTTAAAATAAGAAGGTGATAGTCTACATTTCTAAATTCCTATTGGTTAACATACAGTGTGATATTAGTTTCAGGTGTGCAATATAGTGACTCAACAATTCCACCCAACACCCAGTGCTCATCACAACAGGTGCACTCCTTAATCCCCATCACCTGTTTCTCCCATCCTTCCACCCACCTCCCCTCTGGTGTTGGGAAAACTGGACAGCAACATGCAAAAGGATGAAACGGACCACCTTCTTACACCACACACGGAAATAAATTCAGAATGGATGAAAGACCTAAATGTGAGACCTTAAACTGTAAAAATCCTAGAAGAGAACACAGGCTGCAGCCTCTTTGACATTGGTTGTAGCAACTTCTTTCTAGATGAGTCTCCTGAGGGAAGGAAAACAGAAGCAAAAATAAACCATTGGGACTTAATCAAAATAAAACCCTTCTGTACAGTGAAGGAAACAACAAACTAAAAGGCAACCTACGGAATGGGAGAAGATATCTGCAAATGACATACCTCATAAAGGTTTAGTATCCAAAATATATAAAGAATTTTTAAAACTCAATACTCAAAAAATGAATAATCCAATTAAAATGGGCAGAAGACATGAAGAGACATTCTTCCAAAGAACACATGCAGATGGCCAACAGACACGTGAAAGATGCCCAATATCTCTCACCATCAGGGAAATGAAAATCAAAACCACCATGAGATATCACCTCACACCAGTGAGAACGGCTAAAATTAACACAAGAAAGAACAGGTGTTGCTGTGAATGTAGAGAAAGATGAAACTTCTGCACTGTTGGTGGGAATGCAAACTGGTGCCGCCCCTCTGAAGAAAAGTATGGGAGTTCCTCGAAAGGCTAGAAAGAAAACTACCCCACAATCCAACAATTGCACTATTAGGTATTTACTCAAAGAAGACAAAAATACGAATTCAAAGAAATACATGCATTCCAGGGTTTGACAATAGCAAGATTATGGAAGCTGGTAATTTATATTTTTATTAAAAATTTCATTTTTAAATGCAGATAGCAAATTCGCTGTAAAGAATAAGAACAAAACAAAACATGGAATGGAGCCAGTCTCTAGGCTGCCAAATGTCAAGCTCAGGAGTGACACAGGCCTAAGAACATTTCATTCCAGTAGAGAACAGAAAGCACTGGACCATGTTCTGTCCAAGTGAGAACCCCCGCAGAGGCCCACATCAGTCCCTGCAGGTGACTCTGGAGGACCTGAGCTACTTCTCTGTCCTGACAATACTCCACTTTCTAAAACCCAGAGGTCCTGATAATCACCTATTGCATTAAGGAGTCTGTATTCTTAGAATTCCTAAATTGGAGACTTGAAGTTCTTAGACATTAATGATTCATCAAGAAGTAAATACCTTTCTTTCCCCCCAAACAAGCATGTTATCTAATTAAAGTGTGCAAATTAAGTGTCCTCTAAGGTTCAAAACAAATCCACGTATGCTCCAGATTTCTGAAGTCTAATTACCATATGTTCCTTTGTGCTGTCAAGTCAACAAGAAAAGATGTTGATATTTTGGGTTCACTAGAGCATTATTGAGCGCTTTATGATGTCTCATGGATAAAGGTGTACCAACAGTGACTTTTGAGGCTGTGATGTAGGGTACTGTGTATGTTAACCAAGTCAGGTTAACACTGACCGTTTCCTGTGCACAAAACTTTGAACAC
Source organism: Ailurus styani (assembly GCA_002007465.1). Lineage (NCBI taxonomy): Eukaryota > Metazoa > Chordata > Mammalia > Carnivora > Ailuridae > Ailurus > Ailurus styani. The sequence goes on along the minus strand of LNAC01000716.1, from coordinate 134,620 downwards.
ATTGTCAGAACAGCTCCGTTCTACTTGTGAAATCCAATGGAATAGATTCACATGAATAGATTGGTTGCACTCTACTTTATGACTAACTTGTTTAAAAGTATATCTTCCTAATATTAAAAAGTTTTTCAGCAGGTCCATCATGTTCATCTTAGTGTCCTTAGTGACAGCAAAGAGTTGAAGCATCTGTTATTAGAAAACTTGAAATGTAAAATGATCCATGAATGCCCTGTAACATCATAAAGGAGATAGAAAAGCTGCAGTAATGAAAATAAGTTTAAAAACCATCATGTTAATGAAAAATCATGAAACAGAATAAAATTCATAGCAAAATGCAATACTATTTTGCACACTAAGCACACACAAGCTGTAGATATGATGTAAGGAAGTGTGTCAGTCTGTGTCAAGGAGGCGTTGGGAGTATCTACACTTTACAGGTAATTAAGGCTGAAGTGACTACAGTGGGAATTGGGGGTATTAAGGAAAAATAACAGAGTGAAACAAAGGAGGTTCCTGCACAGGCCAGCGGGGTTCCTCATGCCATGAAGTGGGGGTGTGGTTGTCTCCACTCTGGCACCCTCACTACTAACACCCTGCGGTTCCCTATTACATAGATAATAAGATCCTCCTGGATCCTTGTACAGTTCCCTCCCTCTCAACTAACTCCTCTGAAAGTCCTTGGTCTCAGAGATGCCTATCACCTACATCTGCAAGCTGGGGAACCCAGTCTCTGGGTTTTGCTTCCTGGCCTCAGCTCAGAACCTCCTTGCTGATGTCTGACTTGCCTCGCCAAATCTAAGGAAAGAACTTGATGAGGGATCAGGCTTAACATCGTATAAGGCATTGCATAGTCATGGGCAATGAGATGCGTTACTGAGCCCCATGTGTCCATGTCAGGCTCACACTACAGGAGAAGAGACAGGTGTGTGTTCTAATGTGTCAGTGGCAGCTCTGTTGAGAAATGGAGCCAGGGTAGACTGCTTATTAGTGGGATAGACCTGTCAAATATGTCCATTGCCAAAGTGGATTGGGCCTAGGAGCTCTGGGAGACCCAAGCAAGCAACAACAAAAATCTCAGCCATAGGGATCTTACAAAGAGAGGAAAAAGCACCATGTAGAAGATGGTCAGGTTCTGGGATGCCCTCAGAAGCATCAGACCTCAGAACCTAAGGAAATGGACAAAAGGCCAGGCCTGAATGAGTGAACTGAAGTCTGGAATGAACAGTCCTATACAACAAAAGACCCGATAAAGTAGGCAGCGAGCCTTGCAGACTCAGAAGAAGAGCAGAAGGTCAAGGTGGCTTACACAGGAAGTGAGGGTTGGTATCTGGAAGATGAAGCTGCAAGGATCGAGGACCTGGACAGAACACAGGAAGCTGAAGGTCAGGGTCAGAATCAGGGACAGACCCAGCACGATTGCCAAGAGGTCAGGCAGTGGGGCAGGGATTCTCCTCCAGCCTGGGGTTACAGAGAAAGTTCACAGGCTGGTCATGGGGTGAAGCCCCCCAGAGGAAAGAGAACCTGGTATTCTGAGGGACAGACTGATGGGCACAGTCATCCTTAGACTACTGAATCATGGGCATAACCATAGCTACAGAGACATAACCAGGTGCGGAGTCTAATTCTTTTAATCAGGAACTGGATTTGGGTTTGGGAAAAATCAGAGAAAACCTCTGTCTTCTCCCCCGAAGAGCCATATCTAGTTGATTGGCAAGCTCTAAGGCTATTAACCCCCATTGCCTTCCAGATCACATCCCTACTTCCAGTCCACAACATCCCTCTTCTTTGGATTATTTTCCTTGAACATTCATCACTTCCACAATTTTTTTAAGAATTACTAAATCCATAGTGTAAAAATAACACCAGCTTCTTATTTGCTCCAAGGGAAAAAAAAAAGGTACTGTAAATGTCTAACATTTTTCTGTCAGATCCATTCAGAATCATATTGGATAAAAAAGAGCCTTTGGAAGCCATAAAACTTAGAGCAATTGCACTTTTCATTTACTTGTTTCTAAAGGTTGTTCACTGAACTGAGTCTGCGAGTGACATTTCAGTTCATCGGCCATCAACACGTATATTTTAGGATGTGCTCTTTCTCAGAATTTGAGAAGGTTAAAGCTAAAGCATGCCATCAATCTGTTATGTGTCTGCCAGAAAGCCAAGTGCAGTTGAAGTTCATGTGATCAAAGAAAAACAGCAGAGTGATAACTCTGGTACTTGCAGGCACTTAAACATTGAACGAGAGTTTTTCAAACGGAAAAAAACCCAAAAACCAAAGAACCAAAATGGTGTGCAGTTTTTCAAATCTCATCAGGTTACAATAAAAAAAAAAACCAACAGGATTTTATATATGAATGGGGTTTTTTTGACTCAAAATCATAGGTAAATGTATTTTAAATTACTTTTTTTTTGGTAGGGGATGGAGTCTTGATTTGTCACATGGTGATTCTTTCAGAATTAATTCTAAAAACTTAATACATGCTTCCTCATAACACTGCATCTTTGCATGTGCTGTTCCTTCTCCCTGAAATGCCCTTCCCTCCATATCTGAGGCTGCTCTCATCCCCTACAACTGGCAAGTCCCTCTGTTGGGCATTGTGTGAGCACGAGGCCTTCATTTCAATTGTCACAGAGTATAAAGAGAGATTTTATTTTGCAGCGATTTGTCATCTCCCTCACTTAACCATAAGCTCCGTTAGGGCAATGACCATATTTCGCTCTTTACTGTATTTTTCACATCGGCTTCAGCAACGTTTTGCTGAAAGAATGAATGTGTGCAATGTGCATATCTGTGTGCGTGTGTGTATGTGTGTGCTGTATGTGTCTACACATGTGGATACTTACATGTAATGTGCATGTATGTGTGCATGTGTGTGCAGCATGCGTGTGTGTGTGTGTGTGTGTGTGTGTGTGAGCACAGGTATTTTTTCCATAGTGATCCACAGGAAACTAGGACATTGCAGGAAAAATGGAGGGGCACGTCCTCTGTAAGAAAGAACTCAAAGGGAACCCGAGACAGAGTGCCAAAGCCCTGTTTGGACTTACCTACTAGGCCTGGGCAGTCCAGCCGTGGGTTGCTCCGCTTTAAAGGCATAGCCCTGGAACAGTTTTAGAGTGAAAAGCTCAGACTGCAGGAAGGCATGGTTGGAGAACTCATGTGTTAAGTGGACGGTTGTGGTTGGACCAAGATGTATATTCTAGGCTCAGAGCAATGCCTATATGGAGAGGTTTGGTTTTTCCTAAAGGTGAATGAAGAGATGTTCTGAGTTTGACTCTCAGGGTCAGGAGATCAGTGAATATCCAGGAAGAAGAGCCAGGCTGGCAATGGGAACACTGTGGGAAGGTCCTGATCATGTTTCCTTACAGGAAATCTTGAGATGGTCATGTTTATATCCAGTTCCAAGCTTTGTTCACCACATCACAAGTCCCCTTAGGTAGCCATCCCCTCACCGACCACAACATATGCTATAGTCACTCATCCTTAGGTCCGTGGGGCTTCGAGAAATTGGGGGGTGTCTAAAGGGCTGCATAAGCACTGGTCTGGGGAAGCGAGGGTCCTGCATTTCCTGGTTGCAAAATAAAGCAAAAAGACACCAAAGGGTGAGCTGAGAGTGAGGAAGAATGACATCTATAAAGCAGGTGAGGACAGAAACTGATGGGAAAGAAGCCTCAATTTTCCCAAGACCAGGAGGACTTTGATCTTAGAAGAGTAAGGGTGGAAGGTGAACCTCAGGAAGTGATGGAATGTTGGGTTCCAGAGGGAAGGGGAAGAGGATGCAGGGATTTGTGTCAAGACACAGGACCTCGTTGCTAAGTATGCCTGGCCTTGGCGGGATGAAGGGTGGACTGGAGAGTCTGCAGAGCTTCCTGAGCTCAGCGTGATCAGATCTGTGGTTCAGAATGACAACTGAGCTGTCCGTGTGGACTATGAAGGCGAGTAGAAAATTATATGAGGATGAGACCTGCTGGAAAGATCAGAACATCAGCCTATTAAAAAGAAAAAAAATCCACTTTTCTATAACCTACTAGAAGTTTGGTGTGTATCTTATTGAAAAAAGGGAGGAATATCACCTTAGTAGATATGCCAGGAGGGGGAGAGTTGACTCCCACACATGGAGAATTACCGGAGGTCACTAACGGCAGGCAGGTCCTGCTTGTGGGAAGACGGCACATGGATACCCCACCTGCATCACACAGGACGGGGTCAATCAGGAAATGTGAAAACAATTTTTATAGTGTGTTCAGCGAATGTGTCTTTAAACTATCAGAGAAGGAACAAATAAATTAAAGAAAATATAAATGCATTGACTGTAATTTATTTTCTCTACCAGATGCATCGTCGTACTTGGCAGCTACCGAATCTGTAAACTGTAAAAACCAATTTTATGATTTGAGAGATCGTCCTGATAATAGCTCAGCCAGAATTAAATGCTAGATCAGCAACCTTCTAGGGCACTTATTGGAGTTTGGTCGTATGACAGATTGTATGTAATTTGCATTGCATAAGATCCATAAATTATGGAAACAGGTTAATTTTGTCCTGAAAGTGGATTAATTGCTTTAATATTTTCCAACTTTACTACAATCTTTAGTACATAACATAACTGATTTCATCTCATCTTTTCACTTGGCTAAAATATAAAGAAAACTGAGTAACCATGAAATGCCAATTCTTCTGATTTTTAGATATACAGTGATAGAACTCCTGATACTTAGAGACTTTTTAATTATTTTTATTTGGCCTCTGTTTTTAGACATACTTTTACTGACAGATGTGACCTCTGATAGGTAGAGTTGTGAAAACACTGTGCCATGTTGCTCTCAAGCCCCAAAGCCATTATCTAGAGAAAATATAGAAAATCAATACAAAGAGGGTCAAGAGGACTTCATAAGGTAGGGCCCACAACTCTGCTCCTTAAGAAGATTAGGTGCATTTAATGTCATGACTCAGCTAGAAATTGGCACAGCCAGACTTGAATTCAGGTCCCTCTGACCTTAAAGCCCAAGTGTCGAACCACCTGCTATACTGCCTCTCTACAAAAACAGAGCAATGCAATATTTAGGCACTTTGTCTTTCATTTATTCAGAAGGCATTTATTTAAAATCTACAGTATGAACTGTGTGGAATACCAGAAATACAAAGGTGAGAAAAGTGGAAGTGTTTGTCATAATGGATTTGATGTCTATATACTATGACATTAAAGTGCAGATTAAACTCTACATAAATATTTCTTTAGGGTATCTTTTTTTTTTCAGCATTTACTCGACAGTCAATGGTATGAATGCAAAAAGGATAGAGAGCTGTTAAATAAGTTTTTTTTTAAAAGGGAAGTCAGATTCAAATTGGAGAATATTAGAAAGCAGTAACTTCTTTACACACATTCCTTACTATTTCCAAGTCTGCATAAAAAGCTTAGAAAAGCTGGTTACTCAAAATGTTTAAGTGAACAGGTCTAAATGAACAATCCATCTGTCCAAATAGGGACACTACTCTAGGGGTGCCTGGCTGGCTTGATGAGAAGGACATGTGACTCAATCTGGGGGTTGTGAGTTCAAGCCCCACGTTGGGTGTAGAGATGATTTAAGTAAAACTTTTTCAAAAAGTTACTTCGTTATAAAAAAAAACTACAATATTCTAAATGTGGGTTGATATTTTGACTCAGCCATCAAATTCATAATGTGTAAAAATGGCTGAAGCATGAAGAGAACTTATCAAGTTGTGCAAGTCTGCAGTTGTGGACTTTGCCAATTTCAGAGGCTGAGCGGGCTCCAGCTCCATCCCTCAGAACCCCCCCTGCTACCCCCCCTGCTTGCTCTGACATCTTCCTTGTGGTCCTTTGTGGTCCCTCACGGTCCCTTGTGGTGGGGATGGGCAGAGCAGCTCCGAGCCCGCAGCCACACACTAGACCAGACCTGGAGAAAAAGAGCATTGTTTCACTCACCCATTCAACAAACTCCTAGTCGTGACTCTGACTGGACTTCTTTAAGTTGTACCTGTTCATTGTCAAGTCACCAGAACAATGGCCATGACAACCAGTCAAGCCTATCTGAAATGAGCCCCGAAGCTACAAATGGGGTCAATTCTACAAAATTCTCATAGATGTTGGGACATAGGAGCAATGCCTACTACAATATGCTATGACAAATAATACAAAATACAGTTACAACTTTAGAGAATTTTAAAACAACACCCGATAAAGTATTGATTGATTTTGCATAGTTTCTCCTATTTAATTCAGCGCTATTGATTTGGAAGACTTTGAGTATAATTTAAATGACCCTAAACGGTTGCAGTGAAATTACATCTTCTTATTAAACAATTTTCAAACATTAATTATTATAAAGTACTTACGTATTCTACTATTGAATCCTCTGAAGTTCTCTCTTTGAAAGAATCTTCCATTTTATGAAGTAAAGCAAAGATGATTTGTGATATATTTCAATTCAACTTGGGTTTTTTGGATGGAAAGGATTCTTAAGATTTAAAAGAGTGTGATTATGGGGTGCCTGGGTGGCTCAGTGGGTTAAAGCCTCTGCCTTCGGCTCAGGTCATGATCTCAGGGTCCTGGGATCGAGCCCCACATCGGGCTGCCTGCTCAGCAGGGAGCCTGCTTCCTCCTCTCTCTGCCTGCCTCTCTGCCTACTTGTAATCTCTCTCTGTCTGTCAAATAAATACATAAAATCTTAAAAAAGTGTGATTACTATAGACTGAAGGTTGTGTATCTTCTTAGTTGATTATTTTCTGGGGAGCTGATAGTGGCTCTTGTCTTGTGAATTCAAGCACAGCTCTGTGTATCCTTTCTTAGAAGTGGTACAAAGGCTTCACAACCAGATGCACAGTAAAGAATAAAGCAGTGAGGGAGGAGGCACCTGGGTGGTGCAGTCGGTTAAGTGTCCAACTCTTTGTTCCCGCTCAGGTCATGATCTCAGGTTTATGAGTTCGAGTCCCACATCAGGCTCTGTGTTCAGCAGGGAGTCTGCTTAAGACTCTCTCCCCCTCTCTCTAAAATAAATAAATAAATAAATAGATCTGTAAAACATAAGAATAAGGCAGTGGGGCCCATTCTTCCACCAGGAAGTTCACTGATTTCCTATTAAAACTAATTGCACGTGAACAACAATGGAAGATCAGATAACCAATTTATTGAGTTACTTTATCAATAATCCTTTTAGAATATAAAACATTAGAAAAGTATTGCTAAATTTATTATTGGAGACTGAAGTTTTCAAAAGACAACTTAAAACTTGGAATAGGTCCTTTACCTCATTTGCGAAATAGTATCACAAGCAAAGGTTTTTCCTGGAAGACTAACATTTTAACAAAACAGATTTAATGGATGTTTAGAAATATTGAACTAAAACCATTCAACACTTTCATATAACACGTTTGAGTGTTTGAAATTGTGTTTTTTTGTAAATGGTATTTGTTAAACTGAATGAGTTTAATCATAGGTTGGCTAATAAATATAGCAGTAGAACCAAGGGCTGCTCACTAAGATACTTGCTGTCAGCTTTTCTTAAAACTTTTACCAGTTGATATACTTTAGTAGATCTTTGATGGAAAAGAAAGACCCATGTCCAAGGATTTGAAAGATTCAGTGAAGATTAGGAGAGTTTTGCTGAACAAGGTAAGGCAGTGATTCAGTGATGCATCAGATATATAGAGTAGAAGTAGAGCTTAGAGATGTCAAAGCCATGTATATTCTGAGTGAGGCCTAGCAGAATAGAGGGCCTCGCTGACTTGGCCAAGGTCATACAGGCTGAGATTGTCCTCAGTCCTACTTCTCTGCCATGACATCAAATCAAGGCTGAATTTCAAGCCCCCATCCTTGTCCTGTCTCTTCCCAGAGTCCCTTCTGAAAAAATATTGTAAGCATTTTACTTACATCCTGATCTCTGGTGCATGCATTAAATACAAAGCATCTCCCATGGTGACATTCTTGATGTCATAGGGTGGGTGCAGGACTCATTCCTTAATAATAGGTACTCCATAACTGCTTACTAGTTTTAATAGGTTTCAACATGTTTTAAAATACTTTAGGATGTATTCTAAAATTGTATAATTGGAGCCATCCCAGTCATATATTTTTTGAGCACAAAATATGTCTGCAAGAGAAAGATGCTGAAGTCAGAACATGTTGCTGTCTTCCAGTTCAACAGATTTAGTGAGCTACGTGACTCTAAGAAATATTTTTATGGAGAGAAGAGAGTGTTCTCTCTTTCTCTTTTTATTACTTTCATATTGTTGAATATATGGCACCAGAAATAGGCATAATTACATTTAGAGAAGTTCACTTTAGGAATGCTCTCTCCAGTCACATTCTAAATCTTGGAGTCCTAACAACGTCTCTTGCCGTGCGGCATATGTACTTGGTAAATGCGAAGATTTCTCAACTTGGTATATTTGAGAGGACACACAGGACTCCCTAGATCATATTCATGAAAGGTTTTTATTTAAAGGAAGAGAGTAGAAGAAGAAGAAAAAGAAAAAGGCAGGATGGGAAAGCATGCGCGTCTGAGTTCCCAAGCTCCCTAGGGTTCTTATTCACATACAAACTTGTTTGTGGATGAAACCACCACAACGGCACAGTGAGCTTGGCTTTGAGAGCTTGAAGCAAAAGCTCTCCACGAGCTATTAGGCCCCTTTGGTCGTGAAGTTAAGTTGGGCATCTACCTAGTTATGCCAGATGAAAACCGTAATTGTTTAGTACACTATAATTTAAAACACTTAGAAACATTGAAAATTAGTGTCTTATTTCTTTGTAAAATAGTTAGAAGAGTATTTTGAACTCCACTTGCCTTCTTCCCATCACATGATTGGCAATATGGAGTGACCGTCTTTTCTATGCTGTGGAGGAATTATCATGCAACTTTATTTGGATCAACTTCCAACATTTTACCTTTGATCCTTTTCAATGTGCTGAAATATTTTTTTTAATTTTTTATTATTTGCCCCAGGGGTACAGGTCTGTGAATCATCATGCTTGCATCTTTCACAGCACTCACCATATGCTGAAATATTTTTGAGAATTTCTTTAACATGAGTTTGTTTCCTTATGCACAGCCGAAGGCAGAGGGCTCAGACAGCAGGACTATTAGCAGATCCCGTGCGGGACCCAGGAGGCCCACCGCTTCTGAGAGGGGATGCAGGGGTAGGATGTCTGGCGGCCTCTTCCCATGTTAACCACCTCACGTGTTCAGGGAATGTCTGCCCTCTGCAATGTGCACCAATTACTCTAAGTCCCATTTCTTTACATTCAGCTCATAGTTTTATGCTTTTTTTCTGCAATGATGAGAAGTTGTATGTTATGGATTGGAGAACTATTATTTTCTTAATCGTTTGTATGTTTACAGTCTCACAGGTGTTTTTACTCTATTAACAAAGATCTTAACCATTTCTTCTTTTTGTTTCTATTTTTCTTCTTTTACGGTTTCTATAAAAAATGCCGGTGGCTGGTCCCCACTTGTGTCAAATAAATACGAGTGGCTGCAGATTGATTTTAGAGAGAGAATGGGCCTGCAAATTGATTTTTGAGGTCCCAGCTGTGGCCACCCAGGGAGGGTGACCAGCTACATCCCGATGTTCAGTGACAGTGGGGGGAATTGGAAGCAATATTGGCAAGAAGGAAGCATCTGGGTATTCCTTTATTTAAAGGCCCACATGTATTTTAACTATATTGAATAGAGAAACCAAATCTACCAATTTACCTTGAAAATATTTTGCAAGAGATGGCAAGGTCCGTACTGTATTTTAAATGCGTTGCACAGGCATAATTGAGGAAGAAAAGCATTCTCTGAATGGGAATAGGGTGTGGGTATCTAAGAAATCAGTAAGTCATTATAATCCATTTTTAAGTTGTTCAGTTACGTAGCTGTTGGCATGGACTCTTTATTTCTTTACATTAGTAAAATCTATTTTTTTCACTTCCTGATTTAATCTGGAAATTCCAAGAGACACTGGACGTTTAAATGGGTGGTCAAAAAGCAGGAAAGAATGTCCAGTGGGGAAAAGACAGTCTCTTCAACAAATGGTGTTGGGAAAACTGGACAGCCACATGCATAAAAATGAAACTGGATCATTTCCTTACACCACACACAAAAATAGACTCAAAATGGATAAAAGACCTCAATATGAGACAGGAATCCATCCAAATCCTTGAGGAGAACACAGGCAGCAACCTCTTTGACCTCAACCACAGCAACTTCTTCCTAGACACATCACCAAAGGCAAGGGAAGCAAGGGCAAAAATGAACTATTGGGACTTCATCAAGATTAAAAGCTTTTGCACAGCAAAGGAAAGTCAACAAAACCAAAAGACAACTGACAGAATGGGAGAAGATATTTGCAATTGACATATCAGATAAAGGGCTAGTATCCAAAATCTATAAAGAGCTTCTCAAACTCAACACTCATAAAACAAATAACCCAGTCAAGAAATGAGCAGAAGACATGAACAGACATTTCTCCAAAGAAGACATCCAAATGGCCAACAGACACATGAGAAAGTGCTCAACATCACTCGGCATCAGAGAAATACAAATCAAAACCACAGTGAGATACCACCTCACACCTGTCAGAATGGCTAAAATCAATAAGTCAGGAAACGACAGATGTTGGCGAGGTTGCGGAGAAAGGGGAACCCTCCTACGCTGTTGGTGGGAATGCAAGCTGGTGCCGCCACTCTGGAAAACAGTGTGGAGATTCCTCAAAAAGTTGAAAATGGAGCTACCCTACGACCCAGCAATCGGACTACTAGGTATTTACCCTAAAGATAGAAAGGTAGTGATCCTCAGGGGCACGTGCACCCAAATGTTTATAGCAGCAATGTCCACAGTAGCCAAACTATGGAAAGAACCTAGATGTCCGTCAACAGATGAATGGATAAAGAAGATGTGGTATATATACTCAATGGAATACTATGCAGCTATCAAAAGAAACGAAATCTTGCCCTTTGCAATGACGTGGATGGAACTAGAGGGTATTATGCTGAGCGAAATAAGTCAATCAGAGAAAGACAATTATCACATGATCTCTCTGATATGAGGAACTTGAGGGGCAGGACGGGGGGTCGTGGGGGGTAGGGAGGGAAAAATAATGAAACAAGATGGGATGGGGAAGGAGACAAACCATAAGAGACTCCTAATCTCACAAAACAAACTGAGGGTTACTGGGGGGTGGAAGGGTAGGGATAGGGTGGATGGGTATGGACATTGGGGAGGGTTTGTGCTTTGGTGAGTGCTGTGAAAGATGTAAGCCTGATGATTCACAGACCTGTACCCCTGGGGCAAAGAATAAAAAAAAATAAAAATTAAAAAAAAAAATGGGTGGTCAAAGGACAGCATGTTGAGGGACACAGCAGTGCCCTGGCAGGAACTCGGGCCCGTGGAGCCCTCTTTCAGTTGGCTGTAGTTAATTCTCCGATATTATTTTGTTTTTGTAAATAACTTTGTTTGTTTGTTTTAAGATTTTATGTATTTGAAAATACATAGAGGGCACAAGCAGGGTGAGTGGGAGAGGGAGAGCCTTCCCACTCAGTCTTCCTGCTGAGCCTGTCCGAGCTTGATCTGGGGACCCTGGGGTCACGCCCTGAGCTGAAGGTAGACGCTTAACTGACTGAGTCACCCAGGTGCCCCTCACAAATGAATTCAGTATCTGTCTGTCAGGGTCTATCCACTATTCACATTAATGCTGACTATTATTATAAGTCCACATCCTTTATCTGCACTGCTCAATTCCAAAATATTCTGAAAAAAACAAGGACTGTCATGATGTCAAAACCTGGCTGGACCTGTACTCATAAGCAGCAAAGCTTAACCTGGTGGAGGACATTTATAAAGTCTTTATCTTATTTAGCTTAAATACAAGCTGTGTTTGTTTGTCTGTTTGCAGAAATCGTAATACATACGATTATCTTTATATGCCATATACACAATGTGACCTTTCCAACAAGATCAGCAGAAACCCTGAATTCTCAGCCACGAGGCACCAAGGACTAGAGATCAGGGACTGTGGAATGACCTACCAGTTATTGCAAAGTCAGTTGTTCACATGGAGTCTATTTTAGCCTCTGTTACTTATTGATAAATGCTTCACCTTAACTGCCATTAGAGCAGTTAATGAAATCTCTAGTTATGAATGCTATGTTCAAAAGAGAGACCCTTGTATTAAACAAGAGTGTGTGTGTGGTTTCTTCGTAATTACCCAGGAAGTTTCACTATCTGTTACACTTCGGGCGACAGCATTAGCTCCAGGCACTCACTCCTATGACACATGTATGGCAAATAATCTGAGTTAAGCATCACTCACACCCTTATTCGAATAAGATGAAATTACTGTGAGTTCTAAGAAGAAAGGCAAATGTGTGAGTGATGTGGGTAATTGTGTTTCTGCCTGCTGTTGGTTTGTCTAAGGAACCATTTGCCTGGTAAGGCAAATGCTCAGGAGCAGGGTCAGGATGAAAGATTTTTCAGAAATCCAGTCTAGCAGTGCTTTGTAAACATTCTGGAGCTGGGCTTTGGGGTTATGTGATGACATTCTATTGACAGAAGCAATAGACTGATGATCACTGACAAGTTGCTTTCCCTGATGTCTGGTTTCTACTTATTTCTGTGAGAATTAAGAACCAGAATCTCAAAAGAAATATATGACGTGTGATTCATGGTGAAAATTTCTCAGGGCCGCCCTGTAAACTAGCAGACTTTGAGCTAAGCTCATTACTTTCCATTTTGAAAGGGACTATTGTGAGCTGTGGTCTGACCTGCCCCTGAAGAGCCTTAGAAGTGTCATCAGATGGCATGTCTTTCTGCTAAGAAGCCTGGCAGCTGCCAAACAGGTTGGCAGAAAGCTTTGGCTTTCAGCAGCTACGGAAGTACCTGCTGGACCAGGTCTTGACAGCACCCCAGAGAGGGCAGAATCCTCCAGCCTCTCCCTGCATGTCCTCCTTAGCACCTCTTTTCCTTGTGCTGCTGGGAGCTGTGTTCAGTGGTTAGAGTCCACCTACTCTGAACTGCTTTCTTGTCCTCCCTAGAATCAGCGAGCTGACACTGGTTGGTGATATCCCCTGCATTGGGTCTCCATCTGGGGACTGTCTTTTAGTGACTGTTGGTTATCTTTTCTTCTCTTTTATTTCACATCCACTCTCTCCTTTATATGTCTCTCTCTCTCTCTCTCTCTTACTTGCTATGTTAGATATATATTGCTGCATAAAAATAGTGCCACAAACCAAGCAGCTTAAACCAACACACGCTTCTTATCTTGCTGCTTCTCTGAGTCAGGAGCACAGGCACGGCTTAGTTGGGCACGCTCCAAGTGTCCAGCAGAGCTGGGTTCTCACACAGGCTGGACTCGGGAAGAGTCCCCTTCCAGGCTTGCTCATTTGTTGGCAGAATTCATTTCCTTGCAGCTAGAGAACTGAAGGCCTTGGCTTTGAGTTGTTCATCAGCTGGAGGCTGCCTCTGTGTTCTAGAGGCTGACCTGCAGTTTCTCACGAGGTAGGCCCCCCCCCCCAATACCTGCATGCTTTACCACTGTCTATAAGAGAGTCTCCAGCAAGACAGTTAGCCATGTTGTGTAACTTAATCCCATCTACATAGTTACTTATATCTATTACCTTTGCAGGATTGTATAGGTTAGAAGTCACAGGTCCTGTCCACATTCAGAAGGAGGGAACTGTTAAAGGGCACCCCAGGAGACAGGAATCATGGGGTCCTCCTTACAAGATTGCCAGAGTCACTGTGGCACCCAATGATTCATGTCCTTCCCAAATGTAAAATACATTCATCATCCCAAGGTCTCCAAGAGCTGCATCCCATGATAGCATCTGCTCCAAGTCCAAAATCTCATCGTGTAGGTCAGTTCCAAGGTGTGGATGACACTGTGCGAGGCTTCTCTTGACTGGTCAGTCTGTAAGTCTACAGAGCCAGCATCTAGCTTTTTTTTTTTTTTAAGATTTTATTTATTTGACAGAGAGAGAGAGAGAGAGAGAAAGAGAGAGAGAGATCACAAGTAGGCTGAGAGGCAGGCAGAGAGAGAGGAGTAAGCAGGCTTCTTGCCGAGCAGGGAGCCTGATGTGGGCCTTGATTCCAGGACCCTGAGATCATGACCTGAGCTGAAGGCAGAGGCTTTAACCACTGAACCACCCAGGTGCCCAGCATCTAGCTTTAATTAAAGTTATTGGCATCCTCCTCATGCACCCCGTGTGCGGGGGTGGGATAGCCATCCATAACCGCTATGGATGTCCCCACTCTAAAAAAGAGAAAAAGGAAAGGACCAAAGGGTCACTGGCTCATATAGTTCTCAAACACAGCCAGGCAGATGTTGGGCATTTCTTGATCAGGTTGCAGAGAACAAGAGTAACCTTCCATAGCTCTTGTCTCCAGTCTCTGGGTTCTTGGTTTAGCCATGTGAGTCGTCTTTCCTTCTTCGTGACAGCACTGTGTATTTGCGGCCGAGTTCCCTCAGTTGGCTTCCTGATACAATTTAAGGATTTTGGTATCCTGCTTCCCTTTTGTACTCTCTTTCAGTCCAAGCTGGCAAGAATTTTACTGATACAATTTTATCAAGAATTTGTGGGTCTGCCATGAATTTTCTGGGGAGGGAGGGCTTACATTTCTAGACAAAAGCCCCCAAGGTCTTTTCTGGATAAACCCTTTTTACCTGGGATTCCTGCTGTGTGGGCTGAGGGACAACACAATTTAACTTCTTAGACGCTCTCTGGTATGGCCAAGAGGGTCCGCGAGGAGGACGTCCTTGATCATCTGAAGGGCCTTTTGAACACTCTGATCATTTGATCTTTCTGAGGTTTAACAAAATCTGTGCAGTCACACTCTTGGCTTTTTCTCTCTGCCATCTGGAAAGACTTGAAAAATTTCAAAAGAATCAAAACCTGGATCCTTTTTTTCAAACAGTGCTTCCCCCCAATGTATCTCTTCCCTCTTGTATTTTATACTAAGTAGCAGGGTCATTATATGCAGTGCTTAGCTATAAGTACTACAAACCAGAAGGTACCTACATCGTTCCCTAGAAATCTTAGCTATAAAGCCAAGTTCATGGCTTACAAGTTCTGTTGCTTCTCAAATAGGAGATGATTTCTGCAAATTCTTGAAACCACATAACAAGGATCTCACTTCTTTTGGTTTCCAGTAACATGCCTTTTCATTTTGAGCTTCTTCAACAGCATCCTCCATACCCAAATTTCTAGTAACAGGCAATTTAGATTTTCTCTCACACTCCTCAGAATTTCTCTGTCCTCCAGCCACTACCATCCACAATCACACTCACATTTTCAGGTTGTTGTTCCGGCAAGACAACACTTCCAGGTACGAAATCTGTATTATCTATTGCTGGGCTCTCATCTGGAAGGTTGATTAGGGAAGAATGTTGCTGCCAGACTCTATCAAGTTACTGGCTAGAATTCATTTCTTCTTGTGGGTGGGTCTGAGAGCCCCAGCTTCTTGCTGGCATCTGCCTGGAGACTTCCCTCACCCCCCTGCCATGTGGGTCTCCCCAAAATGGTCACATGTTTCATGACAGCCAACAAAGGAGAATGCCTATAGTGTATCTTTCTTTTTTCATACTTTTCCTTAGTTATGTGCATTGTCCTAACCTCTCTAGTCTGTTTTATTCCTCTTCTGTGTTTTTACTTTCATGCTGTAGCATTTATGATTCGTGAGGTTAAACAACTCAAATTAGTATAGGCAAATGGCAGATTCTGCTGTGCCGTGAGAATGAGAAGACCCAGTTGAGATTCGGGGGCAAACTGTGTCCCATTTCACCTGTTAGTCCATTCCCTCCTGCAGGTCAGTTTTTGCCATTGGTAGAAACCTGGCCTTTTGTGAGTTCTGAGGTTTTTGTTGTTCTTGTTCTTGTTCTTGTTTTGCTTTTTAAGGTTTATTTATTTATTTGAGAGGGAGTGGGAGGAGGGGCAAAGGGACAGAGTCCCCAAGCAGACCCCCCCCCCCCGCCCCGCACTGGGCATGGAGCCTGAAGCCTATGTTGTCAGGCCAGACCTGAGCCAAAATCAAGAGTCAGATGCTCAGCCAACTGAGCCACCCAGGGGCCCCTGTGAGCTCTGAGTTTTACATCTTCCAATTTTCATGGCCACAAAGACACTTTTTCTCCCTCCACTCTGATTAAAAACTGTCTTGGAAGAGCACTCAGACATGCCCAGTCTTAGTGGCAAGCACAGCTGAGAGGAAGGAGGCCAGCTCAGGTCTGACCTCACCTTGGTTTAAGCACATGTGGCTGTTGGAAGACCACTGAGAGACATGGAGCCCTTTGCACCGGGGCAGGGGCAGCAGTCCTAGCTGCCAAGACTGGGGACTGGGAGGCCAGTACATACATGCTCTTTCCTCTCTTCCTCTCTTTTCTTCTCCTGTGTTTCCCTTCTTCAGATGCATGATCTTTCTTTTCCTCCCTCTTCTCTTTCTCCTCCAGCAGAACACATGCAGACTCCCCAAAACATTTAGATCTAATTCTGCCCCTGTAATTCTCCCTGTGGCTACCTGGAGTCATAAGAATGATTCTGCTTGCTTTAGGGAAGTAGTTTCCTTCTGTCCGTCTGTCAGCCCAAGCAGATGAGTCTCACTGCAGTTGACCGAAAGAAACTTCAATGGGGGTGCTCATACGGGGTGGAGGCTGGAGGCCCATGTCCTCCTGGCAGGCATTGGCCTGAACGTGGGGCTGAGAGAAATCAATAAATAACAACCAGATGCTGGTGAGTTTAGAGAGCCATCACTTAATCCTTAATCCGCACTCTCTGCAATAATTAGGGTTTTGTCGTTTTCATTAAAAACTCATCAGAACTCTAATTTAAAAGGTTATTATAGCTCTTATGAATTCAAGATGAGACTTATTATTCTGAATACACTGACAGCTTAAAATTTAAGTGGATTTTCTTATCATGTAGTCTCTATATGCAAGAAAAAAGATTCCTTCCCTAAGAACAGGTTGGGAAAATACACTTGAAAATAAAGAAATTACTTTAAATACATTTAAGTTTTAAAAGTGTTTCATTTAAAAATTTTCTTTAATTTAAAGAAGTTCATTACCACTAAATCAATCTCACAAGCAATGTTAAAGGGAGTTCTTTGAGTGGAAAGAAAAGGCCAAACTAGAAATAAGAAATTATGAAAGGAAAAAAAATTAACAAGTAAAAGCAAACATAATATATGTAGAAGACTAATAAAACCAGTCTACTGATCATATGATCTCTCTGATATGAGGAACTTGAGGGGCAGGGTGGGGGGTTGTGGGGGGTAGGGAGGGAAAAATAATGAAACAAGATGGGATGGG
>LNAC01000716.1:85107-117235 GCA_002007465.1 Ailurus styani | reverse complement strand
AAAACAAACTGAGGGTTACTGGGGGGTGGGAGGGTAGGGATAGGGTGGATGGGTTATGGACATTGGGGAGGGTTTGTGCTTTGGTGAATGCTGTGAAAGATGTAAGCCTGATGATTCACAGACCTGTACCCCTTGGGCAAATAATAAAAATAAAATTAAAAAAAAAATAAACAGTCTACTGGCTACTAATAAGTAGACTATAAAACCAGTATGGAGGTGAAAACACAAAAATAGTAAAATTAATTATATCTACAAAAATCAGCCAAGGGATATTTAAAAAAAGACATAAAATATGACATCATATACATAAAACCTGGAAGAGGGAGTAAAAATTTAGTGTGTTTAGGATCTGTTCAAACTTAAGTGACCATCAACTTACTATAGAATGCTATATACATAAGATGTTATATATAAACCTAGTGGAAAAACATTAAAAAAAATAAACCTAATGGTAACTCCAAATAAAAAAATCTATGTAGGTACACACAGAAAAAAAGAGAAAGGAATCCAAGCATAACACTAAAGAAAGTCATTAAACTATTAGGGAAAAGAGAAAGAAGAGAAGAAAGGAACAGAGGAGAACTACAAAAACAACCAAAAAACAACTAACAAAATAGCAATGAGCACATACCTATCAACAATTACTTTAAATGTAAATGGACTAAATGCCCCCATCAACAGACACAGGGTGACAGAAGGGATAAAAAAACAAGATCCATCTGTATGTTGCCTACAGGAGATTCATTTCAAACCTAAAGACACACACAGACTGAAAGCGAAGAGATTGGAGAGCGTGTATCATGTAAATGGAAGCGGAAAAAAGAAAATAAGGCCAGGGTAGCAATACCCATATCAGATAAAATAGACTTTGAAACAAAGACTGTAGCAAGCCTTTCTTTGAAAGGCATTAATAATGATAAAGGGAGCAATTCAACAAGAGGATATAATTGTAAATATATATGTACCCAACTTAGGAGCACCTAAATACATAAAGCAATTGTTAACAGACGTAAAGGGAGAAATCGACAGCAATACAGTAACAGGGAACTTTAACATCCCACTTACATAATGGATAGATCATCCAAACAGAAGATCTACAAGTCAACAGTGGCTTTGAATGACACATTAGCCCATATGTACTCAATGTATATATACAGAACATTCCATTCAAAACAGCAGAACACACATTCTTTTCAAGTACACATGGAACATTCTTCAGGATAAATCACATGTTAGGTCACAAAACAAGTCTCAATAAATTTAAGAAGATTGAATTCATATCAAGCATCTTTTCTGACTGCAGTGGTATGAAACTAGAATAATCAATTACAAGAAAATTATCTGAGAATTCGTCAAATACATGGAGGTTAAACAACATGCTTCTAAACAATGAATGGGTCAACCAAGAAATCAAAGAGGAAATAAACAAATACATGGAAACAAATGAACATAAAAACATAATAATCCAAAATCTTTAGGATACAGCAAAAGCAGTTCTAAAAGGGAAGATTGTAGCAATACAGGGTTACCTCAAGAAACAAGAAAAATCTCAAATAAGTAACCAAATCTTAGAGCAAAAAGAGCTATGAATAAAAGCCCAAAACTAGTGGAAGGGAGGAAATAATAAAGATAAGAGCAGAAATAAGTGAAATAGATACTTAAAAATAGAAAAGATTAGGGAAACCAGGAGCTGTTTTTTTGTAAAGATAAATAAAATTGCTAAACCTTTAGGCAGACTCATCAAGAAAAAAAGAGAGAGGAGTCAAATAAATAGAAATAGAAATGAAAGGGGAGAAAATACAAAGGATTATATGAGAATAATATGAGAAATTATAAGCCAACAAGTTAAGCAACCTAGAAGAAATGGATAAATTCTTATAAACATATAATCTTCCAAAACTGGATCAAGAAGAAATAGAAAATTTGAACAGTAGTTATTTACTGTTTGATTACTAGTAATGAAATTTAATTTGTAATCAAAAAATTTCAACAAACTAAAGTCCTGGACCAGATGAATTCATAGGTGAATTCTACCAAACATTTAAAGAAGAGTTAAAGTCTATTCTTCTCATACTATTCCAAAAAGGAAAACTTCCAAATTCACTCTATGAGACCAGCATAACCCTGATATCAAAACTAGACAAAGACACTACAAAAAAGAGACCTACAGACCAGTGTCTCTGATGAAAATGGATGCAGAAATTCTCAAAAGAATTTGAGTAAAACAAATTCAATAATACATTAAAAAAATCATTCACCACGATCAAGTAGGATTTATTCCAGGAATGTAAGTGTGGTTCAATATTCACAAATCAATCAATGTGATACATCACATTAACACGAGAAAGAATGAAAAACATATGCTCATCTCAATAGATGGCAGAAAAAAACATCTGATATAATACAACATCCATTCATGATAAAAACTCTCAACAAAGTAGGTGCAGAAGGAATTTACCTCAAACATAATAAAGGCTCTCTCTCTAAAAAAAACCCCCACAGCTAGCATTATTGTCAATGATGAAAAACTGAGGGCTTTCCCCTTAAGATCAGAAACAGAACAAGGGAGGGTGTCCACTCTCACCACTTTTACTAAACGTAGTACTGCAAGTCCTAGTCACAGCAGTTAGACAAGAAAAAGAAATAAAAGATGTCCAAATTGTTAAGAAGTAAACTTGTCACTGTTTGCAGATGGCATGATACTATAAATAGAAAACCCTAAAGACTCCACGAAAAAAAAAAAGCATTAGAACTGATGAATGAATTCGGTAAAGTTGTAGGATACAAAATTAATATACAGAAATATATTGTATTTCTATACACTAATAACAAAGCAGAAAGAAATTAAGAAAAGGATCCCACTTATAGTTGCATCAAAAATAATAAAATACCAAAGAATAAACTTAACCAAGGAAGTGAAAGACTATACTGTGAAAATTCTGGGCTGTCTCTGTTAGTTTGTTTAGACACACCTGGCTGGACCTACAGGGTATTGTGCTAACTGAAAAAAAATAGAAAAAGAAAGACAAATGGGGGGTGCCTGGGTGGCTCAGTGGGTTATAGCCTCTGCCTTCGGCTCAGGTCATGATCTCAGGGTCCTGGGATCGAGGCCCGCATCGGGCTCTCTCCTCAGCAGGGAGCCTGCGTCCTCCTATCCCTCTGCCTCTCTACCTACTTGTAATCTCTCTCTCTCTCTGTCAAATAAATAAAATCTTAAAAAAAAGACAAATAGGATATGATTTTACTTATATGTGGAATAAAAAAAAAACAAAGCAAAATGAACAGACTCTGAAATACAGAGAACAAATCGGTGGTTGCAGAGAGGAGGGGGTTGGGGGGATGGACTAAACAGGTGAAAGGGATTAGGTTACTTCCAGTGATGAACTTCCAGTTATAAAATAAATAAGTCACAGAGACGAAAAGGACAGCATAGGGGATGGTGTCAGTAATGTAATAGCACTAAATGGTGACAGATGGTGAGGACACTTACCGTGGCATGTATTTCATAACATACAAATGTCAACTCACGATGTCATACACGACACTCACGTAACATTTTATGTCAACTACACTTCAATTAAAAAAAAAAGATACTGGTTAAATGAAAGTGAGTGGTGGGCTGTTCCTGTTCTGAGCAACCTCACGAACCCTGAGGACTCAGACTGCACTTCCTACGGAAGTCCCCCTTTGCGTCCCAGGGACTCGGTCTTTGGGGACTCTAGAGTCCCCTGACAACTTGTCCCCAACCTCTCTCGCTGTCACCAGCTGAAAAAAACATCCCCCTTGTCTCCAGTGGAAAGCAATCTTCTGAGCTGTGAACAGCTGTCCTCTGGGTATGGGGGCCTCTCAGCTTGTTATTTGAGACACACCTGCCTGGTGCTTCCGAGGCCCCCCCAGAGGCAGAGACCGTGCTCGAGCCCCTGACAATCTCGTTCTTCTGCATCTTTCACAAGGCTCCACCCACAGCCAGGCTTCCCGAGAAGGACGCTGCCTTGGGAAGAAGCTGACCCCAGAAGCTGGCCGTGTGTGTGTGTGTGTGTGTGTGTGTGTGTGTGTGTGTGTGTGTGTGTGTGTGTGTGTGTGTGTGTGTTCTGCGCGCATGCGTGCGCCTGCCTTCGGCCAAAGAGCTCTCAGAGTCTGATGTCAGCTTTGATCTACAACATTTCTTAGTGAACATCCTACATGAAAGGGGGGCGATGCTCGAGCTTCGGAGAGCAGGCTCCCTGAAGGGTAGTTTTCTTTCTCAGGTAGAGATGCTATGTGAGCATCTCCAGAAAATGCCCCTGCGAGCACTCAATACCTTTTCTTTGATTAGATTATGTTATTTTTTAATCTTTACCGAGTGTTTTATTTAAGTCTATCTTTTAGCAGCTTGCATTTATTGATGGACTTTTTAAAAAATAATTTGATTTGGGACCAATATTTGTGATTTCTTAAGTATCACTGAAAAGTAAATGAACGGTTTTGGGGCTAAATTAGTGCCTGGGCTGGGTTTTAGAGTTGTACAGAACTGGCTTTGAAAATAAGTCATAAACTGTGGATTTGGGCAATTAAGCTTTTGCAAATTTAATTTTTGTGGGGATTAAGTGAGAAAATCCATTTACATCACTGTGCTCAGTGCTTGGCACACGGGAAGTTTTCAGTGGTGTTGCGGCTGTTCCTCTTTTAATTATATTATTAACATTACTAATTATGATAATTATTACTATGTGTTTCCTTCACTGTTCACACGCTTGCCTATGTACAGTCCATAACATAGATATATACATTATGTACCAAAGCTAATGTAATAAAAGTGGTTGATCTAGCCTTATTTTCTCCAAATCTATGAGTCTTGAAAAAGCAAATTAATAAGGATTTTATAGAGAAAAGAGTCAAAGTAAATGTGAGGTTGTCTTTGACACCCTCCGATGAATATATGCACACATCTAAAGACCTGATGTGATTTGCAATGACGTGGACGGATCTGGAGGTTTTTATACTAAGCGAAATAAGTCTATCAGAGTAAGGCTATTATCATATGATCTCATTAATATGTGAAATTTAAGAAACAAAACAGATGAACATAGGGGAAGGGAAGGGAAAATCAAATAAGATGAAAACAGAGAGGGAGGCAAACCTTAAGAGACTCTAAAGTCTAGAAAACAAACAGGGTTGCCAGAAGGGAGGTGGGTCAGGGGAACTGCGTGATGGACATTAAGGAAGGCATGCGATGTAATGAGGGCTGGGTGTTGCATGCAACTGACGAATCACTAAATTCTACCTCTGAAACTAATAATACACTATGTGTTAACTAATTGACTTTTTTATATTTACATTTTTTTAAGATTTTATTTATTTATTTGACAGAGAGACAGTGAGAGAGGGAACCAAGCAAGAGGAGTGGGAGAGGGAGAAGCAGGCTTCCCGCTGAGCAGAGAGCCCGATGTGGGGCTCCATCCCAGGACCCTGGGATCTGACCTGAGCCAAAGGCAGATGCTTAACGACCGAGCCACCCAGGCATCCCAACTAACTGATTTTAAATAGAAAAAAAAAAAAAAAAGACCTGATGTGGTTCATCATTCAACGATGATAAAATGCTTTAAAACTTCTGTCCTATAATAATAGCAATATAATGCTTCACGAGTTCTTTTCTTCATTCCTTCATGTCTCTGTAAGGTCCTAGACTTCTATTTCTGACTTTTCTCATAACTTGTTCCCAGAGAGGACAAATTTGGAATTTCATTTATTTCGGTGGCAATAGCTTCCTTTTATTTATTTTTTTTAAAGATTGTATTTATTTATTTCACAGAGGGAGAGAGATCACAAGGAGGCAGAGAGGCAGGCAGAGAGAGAGAGGAGGAAGCAGGCTTCCCGCTGAGCAGAGAGCCCAATGCAGGGCTCGATCCCAGGACCCTGAGATCATGACCTGAGCCAAAAAGAAGAGGCTTTAACCCACTGAGCCACCCAGGCGCCCAGTAGCTTCCTTTTAAACCCTAATTTTTTAATATTTCACTCCTCCCTTCCAGGTTTCTATTCTTACCTTCCTTAGTTGTCAAGCACATTCAGCAAAAAAGGGTATAAAGCAAGAAGCATAAACATTAGAAATAAAACAAAATTATCATTGTTTACTTCTTGAAAACAAGACAACATCCTGAAAAACAGTAAATTGTAAGAACGGTCTGTAAAGTCTCTCTCTCTGAAAGTAATTTCAAAAGCCAATGATTTTTCTCACATATGTAAAATAAGGAAAAATTGACCCCAATTTTAATGGAATCTGAAATAAAAAATTACCAAGAAGTGTTCCAAGATTTCTATGAATAAATATTCAGAACACCACCGAAGGACATGTTAGGAGACAGAAATAAATCCCTGGGTTGGATACCAGGACTTGATACTATAAAGATGATAGTCTTTCCTAAATTAAAATGCTAAGTAAAATAAGATAATTTCATTTTTTTGATAATTCCATTTTTCACTTTGAAGTGTTACATGCAAGAATAGTTAAGGCAATTAGTCCAAAGAGTAGTAATAAGAATTAGTTCTACAAGTGCAGAGAAATACATGACAAAGCTTGACTCTAGCTCTTAGAGACTAGCATATTAGGACAGGTATTCATGAAGAACCATCATAGGATCCAATAATAAATTCATATACAGACTTATAATTGAATGCAGCAAATTTAGCGAATGAATGTGGCAATTCAATTCAGTGAGGAAAACTGAATTATTCAATAAACGATGCTGGCACAAATAGCATCTAGAAGTATGTATGTCATGTGAGGTCCCTCTCTCACACCTTACATTGAGATAGTTGTGTGATGGAATGAAGATTTAAACTAAAACAGACCCAGAGAGAGGACAAGACAAAATCAGGGAGAATGTTTGTGAATATAATGTGCAAGTGGGCATGGATTTCTAAGCAAGACCCAGTCGCTTCTCAGCCTTTTGGCTAAGATCAAGTGTGTCAGCAAGACCCAAACCCAGGTGCCAGAGAAGAAAAGACTGATAACTTAGCTCAATTGAAAGAAATGGAATGAAAAAAAAAATACCCTCAGAAATACTTCAAACATGAATAGGAGCAAATTTTTAGTATATATGACAAAGAACTAATCTCTTCCATTTGTAAAACCCTTTTACAAACCCACAGATAAAGCCCAAAACTTCATATAAAATCAGGCAAAAAATATAATAGGCAGTTTATAAAAAGAAAATAAAATGATTTATGAACACACAAGAAATGCTTAACTTCACTCACATTTGAAGAAATGAACAGTGTGACATCAGTGTGATACCACTGAGCGTCTCTGATTTGAAGAACTGAAGGCATTCCGAAGAATGCTCTTGCTCAGGCTAGTACTTCCCAAATTGTGGCAGAGTCTAAACCCTTTTTTCTTTGATTTTATAGTTATGTGTTTACTCTCTCTTAGTATGACACATAGCTAGCACATTAAATCAACGATGTCATTGTATATCATTCAGCATAAAAGTAAGTTTAAAAACAGAAAAAATTTAAAGACGAATATTAAACCAATAAGAGGAGTTCACCTACACTGAATGCTCAGTAAGTCCGGAGCACTAACTACCTCACGTGCTTTATACGTATTTATTCAACACATCCTCACATTCACAAGTAGGGAAACTGAGGCAGGAGGCATTTCAGTTCACTGTCCTCATGTCACACGGCTAGCTTTGAGGTCACAGGACCAGAACCCAGCTGGTCTGACTGCGGGGCCCACATAAACCGGGTTGCCAGAGTCTAGGGGATTTAGGTCTGAGATGAAGTTTTGCAGGTAAAACTCAACGGTGGCAGGACAGAATCTCTTCCTGAGGGTGTGGGAAGCAATGGCACAAGCCCTTGGAAGGCCATTGCCATAAAATTACATATAAAGTGTCCGAAACACCTGCTGCTTAGTTTTGAAGATGACAATCCAAAAGGAGCAACAAATTAAGTCCCCTCAATATACTGTCTACACTGCGTAGAATCTCCACTTCTGGGAATGAATCCCACAGGGACACGTGAGCTGCACAGAACACGCCTGTGAACACAGCGCTCACGTCATTACCGTCACCACCCGCTTCTCTGCCAGTAGGTGAGCGCATAGATTAAGCATGCTACCTCCATCTTATGGAATAATATAGTATCACATAGATTGCATTTGTGAGACAGTTTTTGTTTAAAGCAAAATAACAATAATACGCATATTATGCTCCCCTTTGAAATCTCTGATATGGATATTTCTGGATGGATATACAAGAAATCATTGACAGCATTTTTCCCCTCTGGGTAAGGGACTAGGGCCTAAAATTATTAAATGAATGCAATCCTTAAACCACATGTACAAACCACTTTTCAGTTAAATTCTAGGTTTTGCAAGAATTGAAAAAAACCCCGCTAAATAGTGCTTTATTTGGTTCTGCACCCACTGAAATGCCCTGGACATCTGCTAGGAGAACCAGTGTGCCATAGACCCGGGTGAGGCTGCATCTTCTTACTCGGGAGGCCAAGAAGGCGAGGCCCAGATGAGCTTCATCAAGGCCAGGTGCGTCTGTAGCTGCCACCCGGAGAGATGAGGTCATGCCTCCCCCCAGAACAAAGAGCAGACTTGTTTCTGCTGACTGTGAGAGCAGTGAATCCCCACCAGTCCGTGTTTGTTCTTCTCCCATACTGCAGCCCACCGCAGAAACCCGAGTCCACTCTGGACCCTGAGCATGGCCCCATGGGAATGATGGGGCTCGAGGGGAACTTGCACAAACCAACGTGAAGCTAAGACAACTCTTCTGCGTGAGTAAGAAAGTTATTTGTCTCTGACCCAGCAGCCTTGTGTCTTCAAGCAGCGTCCGTGAACAGGAGCAGGGTCTCTCGGTCAGTTGTGAGTAGGACAAAGTCTTGGGTCCCTCACACATCCTGCACCATTCGTGGCAGGGCGAGGCTACTCAGTAAACTCGGCACTAAGGAAACTGGGCCACTGTGCTGAGGTCAGGAGTGACTGGTCTCCAAGAGTGAGGGACAGAGGAGTGGGTAGGAGGTGAGACCTCACTGAATTTCAGCTGAAGAAGAGACTTCCATGGGTTTCAAGGGGAGGTGAGGAGGGGATGCTAGAGTGGAATGGATGGGGGCATGATCTGGTCCTGCAGTTTTCATACAAAGAGATAAAAGGCATCTTCCACAGGTTATATGTCATTCCAATTTTGTAGTACTTAGAGGGATAAGCCCAGTGTAATATGTATCAGTAGGAGGCATTAAATCATATTTTCAGTGTTCAGTGTCTTAGTAATATAAGGATGAATAACCATCTTCTGTTTAACCATTTCTCACACTTGTCCTTATCCTGTGTCTCTGACCATCTCCTGGGATGAGTCACAGGCTAAGGCACTAATGGACCTTGTTCCCAAGTTGATTCCTAAGAAGTCATGGGACCAGAACTATGATAGTTCACATCTGTGAGCTTCCTTTTTTCTTCCTTCTTGATTATAAAGGAAGTGGGATCCACGGTTGTCTATAGGTTGAACCATATGAGATCACTGATAATCCAAACAACTTGACTTATACAATGGCAATTTCCTATGGTTCACCATATTCCTATTTGGTGATCCTTAATTCCCTAATGTATAGTAAGATTCATTTACTTTGTTAATTTGTTTAAAATTTCACATATTAAGATCTTTTCCTTATGCTAATATTGCATGATGATAAGAATAAAATAGTGAAAGCGTAAGACTATTGCTAAATATCTTGAAGGAAGAAAATAAAAAGAAGCTTGCACAGAGGTTTAAGACCTCCTTAGTGGGTCCCCTATAGTCAGTAACACACAGAGATGATGTTTGTGCAGGAGTCCCCCTAGCTACTATGGAAGGGCTAGAGTTTGAAAAAAGATTCCAGGGTCAGGACGGTGGCCCAGAAGTAGTTATGAGCATAAAAGAAAAACAATAGGGTGAAAATACCGAAACAAAACTTCAAGTCTATAAAACAGAAAGAGAATTTCAAAAGAATCTAATTTGATCTGCACTGTGCAAATGAACATTTCACTTGGGTTTGAACTTCTGTCTTCCCTATTCTGTCCTTTAATATCCTCAGTGATCATTCAAACTGCCCCACTTATCTTCCTCTCAGCGCTTCAAACTCAATATCATTTTTTTTAAAGAGGAAAAAAAATTCCTGAGCAGTGGGAAGAGATCCTCAGGGAGGTTTCATGCTACTTTCCAGCAATATTTTGATTAATAATGTTCCTGCGGAGGGAAAATTTAGATAGAGGAAAAGACTCATAGAAGATAGTGTGAGGAGAGAGGTCAAAAAAAAAAAACCCTCCAAACTCAATGCAAAATCACTATGGCAACATTTCTTCTATCCTTACATCCCATAATAATAACGAGCAAAATGATCAATGACTTAAATGGTCAATAGCTTTCCCATCTTTAAGTTAAATAAACACACCAGTTCCTTAAGGAAGCTCAGAGTGACATCCAGGCTCTCTTGAAAAACCCACCTGTTAATGACACCAGGACAACTCTGCCCTGAAAGGAGTTGACTTCTTAAGTTAAATCTTTGAGGATACACACATTAAATTTCTCTACAGCTACTTTAGGATGTGTTGTTGTTAGATCCAAGTGTTCAGAGATTATTCTCTCTCCATCTGAGCTAAATTCTCCATTTAAACTATGATTCAAAGTATTTTGAGAAAATTTTCACTCAAAGGGAATTTCACTGGTGGGAGGTGACCCAGCATGGAATGCTCTAGGTAACATCTGCATTTAAGAAAGTAGATATATCATGTCTATCTCTTTCTAAATGTCTTTGTGATATCTGCTTGGGCATTGCCTGGAGTTTTCAGTTGCCCGAGGTCCTGTTGGATCTACTTTAGAATGAGGCACTCTCTGCCGGAGTTGGGTGGGCAGTCAGAGACGGGCTGTCCATCTCCTGCACCCCCATCCTTGATCCTCGCTGTCCAGGCTCCTGGATGGAGGTTCAGTAAATGCCACTGTAGCTCTGGGCTGGTGTACTAGTGAACAAACATTAGTGAAAATCACCAGGACACTATCTATTAACATGATGTGTATTCTAATAGCGGCTTTCTGAAAATAAGGCCCTACCTCCTCTGTCTAAGCCAAGAGGGATCCAAATGCTAGGAATGTCTCATCAGGACAGTACATTATCTTAGTAGCTAATCAATGGGAGAGAGCCAGAAGACAGGACAGCAAGGTCAGTAAGAATGCAGACTCTGGGGTCAGATGGGGTGAGGCAAACATGGACTGGTATTTGCTATAGGATCTGGGAACCCTGCCCCCAGGGCTACATGGATGCAGTTCCCCATAAGTGCAGGGACTTAGATCTGCAGGAGACTCTCTGTGTTCTTCCCTGCATCGCACATTAGTCTAGGCTTCACTGGCAATCGTCACAGTAATGAAAATGTTCTTTCATCTTCAAAATCCCTTTTGCAAAAGAAACTCACTTCAAAACATGCTAATTGGTGCCTTTTAGTATTCTGTATTGTTTTGTTGCTTTTTTCTTATTTTAAAAATTAAAAACACAAATGCGAGTAGATTCCAGTCACTGCTGGAAGGAAGGTCTTTCCTCTGCCAGCCTGATCTGGGTGATGCTCAAGAGGACCTTTTAGACTGCACAGGACACGGTCACTTTGTACAGAGAACCCAGTGATCATGTGTAATTGGAGAGGCTTCTTCAACACAGATCTGCTTCCTGCCCCGAGGGGCGGTATTCGTCTCTCCAGATGCTGCTGGAAACAACACCCGTGCCTGGACGCTCACAAGAATGAAAGGGCACTGACAAGGCTCCCGGGTACCAGTGACCGTCCCACTGGCGCTCGGGAAGTGACAGTTATTGTAATAACAGGCCGGTGACCACAGCAGCCTTCCCTCCTCCGGGGAGGTCTGTGGCCAGCAGGTGACATTGACAGAAAGCTGGGAGCACAGCTGGGGCGCAGCACTCAGGCTCCTCACGTGTCCCCGCCGACCTCCAGCCCCTGTCCCGTGCGCCTCCGTCGCTGGCTCTGCAAAGCCCCTGTGCCCTTCGCTCCTCCAGCACCTCCTCCTTCAGGCCCATTTTCAGGCACCTGCACTGACCGTTTCCTATCGGATGTTTCCCGAGGGCCATCTGCATGGGACCGTCGCCCGGGCCGAGCGGTGCCATCTCGGGGACTCACTAAATGACCACCTCTGTGGGGCACATCCTCACCGCCAGGGGCCCTAACGAGCACCAGCAGGGAGGTCGCTGGCAAAGAAGGGACAGGTCCTCAGGCCCCTCTCGGGCCGGCTCCAGGGCGCCCCCTGCAGAGGAAGGAGGGACGGCCCCCCTCTCCGACCTCAGGCTGCGGAGGGTCGGGGACTCGGGATCCATGCAAGTCTCCAGGGCCCGGCCCTCCTCCGGGGAGGCCTGGATGAGCGCGTCCACACAAGGAGATGGGGACCCTGCTCCCTGCGGCCCCCACCCGCGCCCAGGTAGTTACCGGAGCTCTGCCAGCCCCGATTTCCCCGCAGCTGGTTAGGAGAGACGGGAAACAGCCACAACAAAGGTGAGCCAGACTGTGCACCAGGAGGTAAACCAGCTCGCAGCCTTCCAAGAACTGGTCTCCCTCCAGATGGGTTGGTCTCTATTTTAACTCACCCTGATCACGAATTAGCTCCATTTCAGATACAGTCTGTAAAGACAGATCCCGGGTCCAGGTTCGGAAGCCACCCCACTCCCTACCCCCACTGCGGGCCCTGCGGGGTCCTCCCACCAGAGCAGGTGGGGTCTGTGCCCCAAAGCCTCCCTGGTGTCCCCTGCCTGGGGACCGCGGTCTCCCTTCCTGGCTTGGACACCCAGGGCCCCTCACAGTGCGGCGTCCTGACCCGGCTTCGGGGCTCGTCCCCCGGCCGACCCGTTTCCTAAAGGTCCTCCCGGTTCCCTGGGGCCTCCCGCCAGCCCCTCGCGGCCTCCTTCGGGCTCAGCGCCTTCCCTGCAGGTGCGCTCTGTCCCAGTGGTCCCTGCCCTGTGGCCTCCGTCTAAACTCCCTGCTGTGAAAACCCTGCCTCCATGGTCTCCTCCTCCAGGCAGCCCTGCCTGACTTCCGGTGAACGCACCTGCTGCGTCTCCCCGCAGACCCGGACGCGGCTCCGGACCCGCAGCCCCAGCCTGCGCGGCCCTGAGAGCCGGGCTCCGGCCCCTTGCGCTCCTCTCCGCACCCAGTGCGAGCTGGTCTTCAGTGTCACTATCTACCGGATGAAGGCATTTTAAAGAGTATAGCAGATACATGTATCTTTACCATTATGTATTATTTTATTTATTTTTTTCTATCTTCCCAGATTAATCGATTACATAAAAGTCGTGCCACGCTGTATAGAAATCAATGTTTTCTCCCATAATTCCATGCATCTGGGACTATAGAAGTGTCCCTGTCCCTGCACCCTATCTTCAAATTAATATTATTGGGTTACAACTATAAATATATGTGTGTGTATGTGTATGTATACACACACATATATTTCATATATTATAAATATATATTTCTTTTTCTTAATTCTGTTGTTTTCAAGGTCTTCATCTTATTACATTTTACACAATATAATTTTAGTGCCAATAAGCTACAGCTGATGGAAAATAACACCCGTGAACCAAATACCATGTTTAGGCTGGTATAGGGGATAAAATTAAAGATGAACATTGAGAGAAATTGTGAGCTATCAGGAACAAATAAGCAGGAAACGGATTCTCTGGTGACTTTCCACGATCAGGAGAAATCTAGAGAGAGATATTAAGGAAATATTATGCTTTCCTAAACTTACAACTGGCACTAAAAATAAATCCATTGTCTGCCAATGTCACCTCATTCTCATTCTCGTTTTCCTTCCTCAGAGTGAGATATACAAGCTTTCATTTTGACGGTGCCCAGCATAATTTTGAAATACATCATCTTTTAGTTCATGGAAAGTTACAGGGAGAAAAACGATGCGTTCTGTTCTTGGTATTAGGAAATGGTGACAGAGCGTTTTTGAGGGTGGCATTTTGCTGAGGGTGTCCATGCAGAGATGCGAGATTTGTCCATAAAACACCCAGCACCTTTCACCTTTCAAACTCCTGGGGCCCTCTGTTAGAGTGCGAAAAATAATAACGCAAGATTTTTTCCTTCCTTGTCTTTCTTTTTCCTTTCTACCTTGCCTCATTCTGAATGGATTTGAAGAGGAAATCATTTGCGGTCATCGGGTGTGTTGTGTTACAGAATACTCACACGTATTCTCTTAAGTAAAGGACTTGGAGCAATCCTCACTATCTCTATTATCAATGAGATAGAAGTTCAAAAAGGTGACGTGAATTCACCCTAGATTTGCAAGTGACAGGGCGGGAATTCTGATCTAGAAGTTTCAACTGAAAAACTTGTCATGTTTTGCCCCCACAGGATGCAGTGCTGCTTCCTAAGCATATGAGTAAATCAAAATGGGCAGAAGGGTCCTGAAAACTCACCATCTGAGAGTCATCCTGGCCCAGCCATGCTAGGCTTTGTAGGAAGAGTCCAGGGCGTTGCCATGGGAAGGAAGGACCAGATAGTGAACTCTACGGGAGGTAAGAGTCTGAATGTTCTTTTTGCCCTTGGCTTTGTCTATGATTGTGCAGGGGTCATAAGACTCCCCGGCGAGCAGCTCACTGGTTCCCAGGACTCCTGGAAGGGGTCCGACCCAGAAGCCAGGAATCACAGACAGAAAGCTCGCCAGTGGCCTCTAACTTTGCATAAGCATCCAAGCAGGGCTTTGACTGATTGAAGATCAATTCAGGTTGTGAATAAGAAACATTTTCTTAAACATAATTAAGACTTTTTAGATAAATTCAGACCTCGAAATTTGCAAGAGATAAAGCTCTTTAGGTGGCAAGGGAACAACAGAGGAATTATCTTTCAATACTTCAGCTCTGCTTGGAGTATTTAATGTTGAAAAACAGCGAAAGCTATTTCAGTGTTTTCATTTAGAGTAACTGCTTACACAGCTGTACAATTTTTTAGAAAAATAGTCTTATGCAGAAACACCAAGAAGAGAGATTATACACCCCCTTGAATCAATCTCATGCCTAACAGGCTCAACACGAACGGTGTGAAATGGGTAAAACCTCAGGAGTGTAATTGTAGATCTTATAGATCTATAGAATGATAAGATCTTATAGATCAAAATGCCCTTCTGATCGCACTGCTTGCTCAAGATTTGTCTCTGGAATGTACTGGAAGCCGACAGTTATACAATAAAGTTGATAGAGTGGGCCATAACACTATCTTAGAAATGCTCACTATATGAGCCATTTACTTTGGCACAGTCTTTACACATATTTTATGTTCTGTAGGACCAATTTGAGACGAAAATAGTAAAGTGGGCAAAATTAGTCTTTTGCAATTTCTCTCTTCCTTTTTCCTTTTTCCTCTTCCCTGCGTTTTTAAAAACCCAGTCTGTGTGTGTTGTTCCCAATCAGGAGCCGATGAGGCTAAAACGTAGGCTCCCCAAGGATAGACACTGTATCTCATCTTCATCATCTACTTTCCAGAGCTGAATATAGTGCTTGAGAAGAATCACCCTGAAAAGGCATCTGCATTTTTCGATAAAAAATTCTATGAGCCTGAAACACATGTTTGAATCCCCAGATCCTAAGTACTTAGATGTGGCCTGGGGTCACCCCAGTGGCAGGCTGGAGGTGACCATGGCCTCTTTCTTTCCTCTAAGAGGCGTCTGCGTGCCGTGATCCCCCCCACCCCCTACACACACATCGTCCAGAATTCCAGTCAGAGATTTGTTTCACATGAGAAGCAGAACATATTTGAGACATTAATTTGGAAAATATCAGTTACGTTTAGTAAGCCTGAATTATCAGTTACGATTTAGCACATCTTCATTTAATTAAATATTTCCTGCATGCCCACCGCAGGGCAATTCTTGTGCTGGGTTTGGTATTCGGTGGATAGCATGCAGACAACGCTGGGGGGGAAGGTCAGTAAACAGGAGGACAAATGCTATGTACGGTCACACGAGACAGGGCACAGCAATGAGGAGGAACAGTGTGGCGTGACTGGGGATGGGGACCGAGTGTTAGCTAAGGGATCCGGGAAGGCCACACAGAGCAGGTGCCATCTGAGAGAAACCCGAACAGTGGCAGGAGCCAGCCAGGGAACATCTGGGGAGAGCTTTATAAGCAAGAATGAAGGGTAAGTCTAAATGCCAAAAGACAGGAACAAGCGTGGTGTCATTAAGGCAGAAAAAGAAAGGTCATCCCAGGCAGAGATAAGCGACCGAGAGAGAAGGTCAGGGGAGTGGTGGGACCCGGCAGAGTCTTGCGAGTCACACTGGTGGGGGGTGACGCCTGGGGACTGATGAGCTGGGCGGTTCCAAGGAGGCAGGTGAAGCAGCTCTGTAGGAGAATTGCCAAGAACCTGTAACTCTTCACGAGAGACCGGTTTGCTGCTCATGCCTCTCAGAAAACCAGAACATATTCTCTTCATCAGCGAGCTTGAGGCAGCGCCCCGGATCTTGTCAGCCCATGTGTGTGGAGAGTGCACCGATTTTTTTTAAATCAGTGCTGTATCCTATGTGGTGATTCAAAACATGGCAGACCCCAAGTTCTGAGGCTCACTATGAACGGACCGATGAAGGGTCTGATATTGGTGAAAACCATACCCATCGTAAGTTAAGTATTCGGAAAAGAATAGTAAATTTGGCATCCACTTGAGAACTTTGGAAGAGTTCTACTGAATTCACAGTTTAGAAGAAAGTACATTGAAGCCAAAACGAGCCTCTAGAAAAGCCATGCTTGCAGTGAAAATGAGGAGACACAAAATAAAAGAAACACCCTTGGTTTTCAGATATTTAACAGGTGTCTGGCCAGTTGAAAAACAGCTGATATTACCTTTGGATTTAAATAATTCAAATTTTATCAAATATATGAACTATAGGTTTCTTAATTATAGATGAAAGAGACAGTCCTTTAAAATTGTATTCATTAAATCAAACTGGAAAACTTCAATTGTGGAAAAAAAATCAACAGTGCAACTGGGCTTTTTTTTTTTTTTTAAACTGGGAAAATTGGTTCTTCTCTATCTCCAAATTTTGTTGTTTGTAACTGTCTTTAGTCACTTTACTATTACCCATTTTGGCTAAAGACAGGTCATAGGCTCTAAATTGTATGTGGCTAGGTTTTCCAAGTCACAAAATGGTGATGACAATACTGAAAGCTTCCTTTATAATCAACTGTATACATGAAAAAAATATCAAAGTAAAAACAAAAAGGAAAAAAATATTTTTTTATTCAGCAAAGCATCCAATACTGTACCCAGTGGACAAAATTAAAAGTCCGGTCACGTGAGGCAGATTTCAGGCGCCCCCTGGCCACACATGGCTGGTGGCTGCCATGTTGGATGTTGGGATAGAGCCCTTCCCAGTCCGCACAGGAAGTGCTGTAGGACAGCACTTTTCAGATGCGTCCAGGCATGCATTTATTTACGAGATCCTTTTTTTGGGTCTCCTGTTGATTATTAATAGTTGTGAATGCATCACCTTCCAATAACTAATTGCAGAAAATTTAGTTCTTTGAGGAACTCATCCGGATGTAGACCAGAAAACTCTTTCCTAGACAAAACTTGTGTTTTCCCTTATATAAGTCATTCCCAATGATGCTTTACATTGGTTAGTACTTATATCCTACTGCGAAACCCTTTATTTTTAAACAGTAATACTTATTGTGCATCAACCCCATCACAGGGTGTTATAATTCTCTCCCTGAAGACAGACCCGAATGAGATCATTTATCTTTAGAAGTGCCGAGACAGGGGATGGGTTTCAGGCTGAGACCGGTGAAAGCAAAGCTTCAGACCATGAACTAACAGCTTATATTTCGGGCAAATGATTCAACACGATGGATTTTTTTAAAGGTTACAGAATTGAATGGCAGAAGGATAGCTGTGGCGTGAGGCTGCCTCTCAGTTTTCTGTGATCAGATGAAAGGAGTCCTGGCTCCGGGGAGGACACACGAGCAGTGGGGATTCGGTAGCCCACGGCGGCCTAGCTCTGGGATGGGGGCTCAGAGTCACCATCGGCTTTGATCCCACTGTTTTACATGAAATCTTAGGGAGAAAGGTCTCTATTAATGAGGGTTGAGAACATACTTGCAACACGCGTTCCAGTTTTGCTTTCTGGAAGTGAAAAGCATCACGCCTGACAAGGACGAGACACGGGTAAGAAAAGAAAGGGAGAGACAGGCCTCCCTGGAAGGGTTGCTCACTGGGTCCTGCCAAGGGCCACCCATTTATCACACGCGATTCTCATGAACGCTCCGAAGGACGGGCCCTATCATCCCCGCCCCTACATGCAGAAACGGGGACTCCACCAAGGCTGCTCCCGATGGGGGGAGGTGGCCACGCTGGCTCTGCTCAGAGCCAGGTCAGCCGTGCTGGGGCGAGGGACAGCTGTCCAGCCTAGATGACTCGGCTGAGGCCGAGCGGCGGTGTGGGGTCTGAGGTCTGCAGTCCCCACACGGTGAGACGGGGCCTTGCACCCACTGAGATCCATCCACCTACATTCCGGGGAAGACTGGAATTCAGGGGAAACACCAAATGCGGAAAAGTCTCACTGTTATCCACCGAAATGGGGACAGGTAAAAGGAGAAGGATGGAGCAGTACGGGGAAGACATCTACACATTTCCTAGAGATCAGAAGCACTTCTGCAACCGGTGACAGACAAGGCCACTGAATTCGGATATTTTGGCAACTGCGCTGAAATGAATAAAAGGAAAGAAGGTGCAGACCGACGGCTCCCACATTTCTCTGGCCAGCAAGAATGGTTCAGCCAAACGTAAGACAAAGCGTGATAAGAGGTCTTCTCAACATATCCAGAGCCCTTGGAAAAGGAACCCAGGATCCCGGGTGAAGTCGGCTCCCCAGCCTGGGGGGTCCTCCGCCGGGAGAAGGCAGTGGCCGCTGCTGGCCTGGCACCCGCGGGGAGCCCTGTGCTAAGGCACACGGAAGTGCGCAGGTGCAGACCAGGCAGATGGAGCCAGTGGAGGGCGTGGGACAAGGCTGCACACAGCCTTCCCCTGTCCCCCTGATCCAGGCTGCAGGCCGCCGGCTCACCTCAGGGAAGGCTGAGGGGGGAGCAAGGAGCACTCAACACCCCGGAACAAAGGAAGTTGCTGAGGGAACTTCTCAGGTTACAGTGAGAACAAGGGGTGGAAAAACAGGACCTCCACACAAACACACTGCAGGGAGAAGGGGCGAGTGGCCGTGATGAGAACATTCTAGAAGCAGATGCACCCGAAGAGAAGAGAATTCCTTGCAAATGTTTTAGGCCACCGTGAATGTGGAGGAAATACAGATTCAATGAGTAATGGGGATGAAGGTGAGCTGGTAAAATCAGTAAGATGAAGACTGTTGCAGATTTTTCAGTTAAGACTGGACAGCTAGAAACCACCGCAGAACTAATAAATTATGATAAAGGAGGAGCATGCAGTCACAATGGGGAGCAATTACTGGCAGAGACGGAGTGTTGAGATGAGCCCAGCCAATGCAGAAGAAAAAGGCAATCACATTACACATTTAAAAATGTAAAACAAGGGGTTGAGGGAAAGTACATGGCGTTATTTAAAAGTTCTCCCCAAGCATGCCAATGCACTCACTTGGTGTTTGTACACTTTTATGGAGCAACAGATCTTTTTCTAATTGCTGAGACACTGGCCCATTCTTGGTTTTCTTTTCTTTTCTTTTCTTTTCTTTTCTTTTCTTTTCTTTTCTTTTCCACTCAGGAACAAATGAACATTGCGATACATATCATTTTTATAAAGGAAGCAGAAGGAGTCTTGAAAAAACTGAGTAATAATCGTGCACTGATCAAAGCAAACAGAAAAGCAGAGAATACACCTGCATCGTGAGGTCACATGCCGGCGGCTGGGGGACTGCCCTCCGCCCTATATTTACGGGGAGCGTGCTTCCTCCTCTTTCCCCGCGGTCCCCATCTCCAGGTTCACTAGAACAAGACTGGTGTGGGCCTTTGTGTGTTACTCTTTCGCTGTTGTGATACACTCATGTCTGCTCTAGAAACACTCAAAGCAAAGCCGAATGAACCAAATCATAGATCCCACAACTGTTTTTGAAGGGAAACATCATTCTAGTAAAAAGGACAAGTCCATTTCAGTACCAAGTCCTACATACCACGGCAGTGAGACCCTCCTTCCCCAAACTGATTCCATTTCCCTTCTCTGTCTCTGAGGGACAAAGGCACAGTTTGCTTAACTAGACGTACAAGGACATTCAACCATTTAAATACATTTAAAACCGCACAGATTGAATGTTTTATTTTCCACACAGACTTCGAAGTTTTCTACCTGTTGAGTAACACTCTTTTTCATATTTATTGGAAAATTATCACATTCAGGGAAGCTAGTTAGAGCTTGCAAATCATATTCAGAGAGATATGTATATTTTAAAAACGCGATTTCCTCCAAGAAAAGTATTTATCTCTTTAGCATAAATAATTTTCTCATGTGAGCATTTTCTGTTGATTGGTATTAAAAGATATTGAGGGAAAGATGAGGGATGTGTGAAGTGATAATTCACTGACTAACCCTTGATCTTGACTTCTTGGCACAGACTCTTGCTGCGGTCACTTGTCACCCCCACCCAAAGTCTGAAAATCAGTCTTCCTTTGAGATGGGGAAGGCGTTGGAAGGATTCGCAGCAAGCAGTCTGCTCGCTGGAAAGGCAGGCGAGAGGGTAGGGCTGCCCGCACTCAGCTGAACTTGGACTAAGGGGAGGGGTTAGTCCGCTCGCAGGGGGAGTGACAAGAACTGTCAGCTCAGCGGCAAAGCAATGGTGATTTGACCTGCTCGTACGTTACTTTGATTTGGACTTTATTTCTTGTCAGTTCACTCTCCAAATATGATTTATTCACAATGTTTTTGTCATCAGGTGATAGCATAAAGTTGTATTTTTTTATGTGAGGAAACCATATTGCCTACCTTGTTCCTGTAGCTCTTACTAAAGTTAAGAAAAAAAAAGTTGACAAATAAAAAAAAAAACCCGTGTGTGTGTGTGTGTGTGTGTGTGTGTGTGTGTGTGTGTGTGTGACTTAGTTACCAAGCCTAAAATGTATTTTCAGGGATATTTACCAATTTAGGGATAGGCCTGGGTATTAAGTTATTTTTCAAACAAAATTTCAGCTAATAAAAAATAGCCGTGAGTCCTTCAGATGGATGGCAGACAGACTTGAAAAAGTGGTTCTTTCATACTTGGATTGATTTAACTCCTAACACCACTTTGTACGTCTGATTTTCTTACTCTTGAAGGGAAACATTTTTTCTCTTTTACCCCTTATTCCATACCTACTATTTCGATTTCTAACACACCATTAAATGGAATCACTTCAGGAAAGAAAGAAAGGAGGGAGGAGGTGGGGGGGTCACTCTTTCAATGAATTTCACAAAATCCGTCTTCGAAAAGGGGAATTTGGAATTTCATGTCTTCCAAAAGCAGAAAAGTTTGGAGATAAGTCTAAACCATCATGGCAATCTTTGCTGTGAGTGTATCTACCCCACCAAAAGTTTTCTCCCACCCTCTTTACTAATCTTATTTGTCCCAGGAAGACAACGTAAGATCTATCCACTTAGCAAACTTTTTAAAAGAAGATTTTATTTCTTTATTAGAGAGAGAGAGAGAGAGCGCGCATGAGAGAGAGCATGAATAGGGGAGGGAGAGAGGGAGAGGGAGAAGCAGGCTCCGCACTGAGCAGGAACCCCATGCAGGGCTCGATCCCAGGACCCCGGGATCATGACCTGAGCCGAAGGCAGATGCTTGACCAACTGAGCCACCGAGGCATCCCTCACGGAGCAAAATTTTAAATATACAGTAGAGTAACATGAACCATAGGCACTGTGTGTAACAGGAACTTTGGACCCTTTGACTAGATGTCCCCATTGCCCCCTCTGCCCAGGCCTGGCAAACATCATTTTCCTCTTTGCTTCTATGCGCTTGACTATTTCAGATTCCTCACATTCATGGCAACACGTGGCATGTGTTCTTCTGTGCCTGGGCTGATTGCACTTAGCAAAACATCCTCAAGGTTCCTCCCTGTTGTCACAAGCGGCAGATGATCCAGGGCGCCTGGGTGGTTCCATGGGTTAAAGCCTCTGCCTTCGGCTCAGGTCATGATCTTGGGGTCCTGGGATCAAGCCCCGCATCGGGCTCCCTGCTCAGCGGGGAGCTTGCTTCCCCCTCTCTCTCTGCCTGCCTCTCTGCCTGCTTGTGATCTCTCTCTGTCAAATAAATAAATACAATCTTTAAAACAAAAGAAAACAAAAACAAATGGCAGACGTTCCTTCTTATTTAAAGCCGAATAATATTCCATTATACATACAATACATGTATCTCGCATGAACACACACACATATATGTAGGAACACATCTGTTGTGGGCATATGTATACCTTTGTATGGTGCAGGTCTAAGCAGACCCTAGTTACAGGGAGGGTCCTGTTGTTCCTGTGGGTAGAACACAAGGCTGGTTCTTTCTACTCGGACCGCCTCCTTGTTCTGGCTTTATTCCCTATGCATATCTATGAACCTGCGTATTTGCAACTATACGGGAAAGCATAAGTATGAATGACTTACGCTTTCCCACTAGGTTGCAAACACCCAGATTCTTGTTATCCAAGGTAGGTTCTATAAAACAGCTTCAAGCAGCCAATTAGTGAATAGTGAGCCATGCCTCAGAAATATATGTACACATATGCTGCATAGAATATCATTCAAAACTTTAAATAAATAGCTCCTCTTGGTAGATTTTTTTTTTAACAACAGAGAAAACTGGGTTCAGGAGTGTTGACTTATCTGAGCGAGCAGATGCCACTAAGCAGGGGCCAGAGTGGGATTCAAACTCCCAGCACCTGGCCAGGAGCCGGAGCCTCTTGCTCTCGCTGTCGGGCCCACCTCCGCCTCCACCCCGTCCCCTCTGCATGGGACAGACAGAGCGCTGTGTCGTTCAGCTTCTGCTGGGAACGTGCCCGGAGAGGCGCTCGAATTTTCTGCTGCCCTGAGCATGTCCGCAAGTGACCCCAAAAGTGATGTGAGTGTCGATTCTCAGATTACAAATATGGGTGAGCGAGTAGGAGGATTCACAAAGATGGGATCTGTAAATAATGGGGATCTGCTCTCTTTTAGAGAGGAAAAAAACCCCCTCTATTTCTGTACTCACCCCTGGATCTGTTTTAAATATTCAAAAAAAGTAATGAATGTTTTACAAAGTAAAATAATTTAAGTCAGGGTCAAAATCAAATTTAGATAATATTATACATACATCTCTCCCTCCTCCCTCCTGAGAAGTGGCCTTTGGTTCTGAAGGAGCTCATCCTTGGCTTGGTTGGTCCTCCAGCTGCTACTTACTTCAGCCCAGTTGGTGTGGACGCTAGTTAAGAGTGAGCCCCGTAGGTCTGGTCATTTGGGCTCTTATCTATAAATATGTGTTCTCGTTTTTTTGAATTGCAATTACATTAAATTGAATTCTCATTTGTAGAACATTTATGGAAAATAGCTTTTAAAGCAACTTTAAATTTTTTAATGAGGAAGAGTTGCTGGTTTGCAAAATAATGTTCATCGACTTAAAACAATTACTTGTAACATGGTTTTAAGCAAGCTAGGAGTATAATTATTGCATAATTTAAAAATCGATTATAGCACAAATATTTAGATAGTAACAGACCATTTAGGGAGATTGAACTGATGTACTTCAGATATTCTCTTGCCATGATGCAATGCTAAAATCAGGATTTCTTACTTAATTACAGAGTTTAACTGGAATTCAAGACACCATGACTTTGAAAAGCATCTTACAATTCTGTTGCAGGTAAGATTCAGAGCTATAGGTGTTTCGGTGATATCTCTTGAGATTTATTCTACCTTTTAGAATCCTTGTGCCCTCATTTGGAAGGAAGAATGAATAATTACCGGGAGAAAATATAAGGATCTTGCAAATGACAGTCACTAGTGAAAGTGGTTACAGTATGCTTTCATTCATATTTAAACACTGAATGTTACTTCCTTTTTCCTCATACTGTAAACATGTACCACATTTTCATTTTGAATGGGCAATGTCATACCACTCTGGTAATAAAATAAATTTTCCTTAATAGCAAAACAAAACAAAACACACCCCAAAAATGCTCTTTTTTCCCCCTTTCATTCAGATCAAATCTAATTTCATACATATTAATGATAAAATACCTTTGATGTATATATCACAGATTAGTAATTCAACTGAGACTCTTTTGAGGCCCTAATTAATGAAAATATTAAAGCATTCGTTCTATTCCATTCTATTTGTGGGGAGCTGGGTTCTTTTGCAGCTCTCTGGGAGCATCTGAGAAGCTCGCAGCACAGCAGGAGCCCCTTGGGCTTTCCTACGCCAAGCAGGTGGAAGCGGCCCCCTGGGGTAATTTCCTGGGTACTGCAACATTCCGGGGACTATAACGAACATTCATATTTATGTATCTCCTTTTTATGCACAGCATCTCAGTAAGCCAGGCAGAAGAGTTACCTATTGGCACCCTTGTTAGATGTGCATTGTGATTGTTGTATAAATCTTT
The DNA here is from genome assembly GCA_002007465.1 of Ailurus styani. Taxonomy (NCBI): domain Eukaryota; kingdom Metazoa; phylum Chordata; class Mammalia; order Carnivora; family Ailuridae; genus Ailurus; species Ailurus styani. The sequence continues at coordinate 92,668 of LNAC01000716.1, read as the reverse complement.
TTTTTGGGTAGGCTTTTATTTAAAATTTTTTATTATGTTATTTTAGTCACCATATAGTACATCATTAGTTTTTGATGTGATGTTCCATGATTCATTGTTTGTGTATAATACCCAGTGCTCCATGCAATATGTACCCTCCTTAATTGCCATCACCAGGCTAACCGATCTCCCTACCTCCTCCCCTCTAAAACCCTCAGTTTCCTGGAGTCCATAGTCTCTCATGGTTCCTCTCCCCCTCTTACCCCCCGCTTCATTTTCCCCTTCCTTCTCCTTATTCCTTATGTTCTACAAATAAGTGAAACCATATGATGATTGACTTTCTCTGCTTGACTTATTTCACCTAGCATAATCCCCTTCAGTTCTATCCATGTTGATGCAAAAGTTGGGTATTCATCCTTTCTGATGGCTGTGTAATATTCCATTGTGTATATGGACCACATCTTCTTTATTCATTCATCTTGAATGGATGGTTGAAGGCCATCTTGGCTCTTTCGACAGTTTGGCTATTGTGGACATTGCTGCTATGAACAATGGGGAACAAACAATCCTAAAATTCGTATGGAACCAGAAAAGACACTGAATCACAAAGGAAATGTGGAAAGAGAAAAACAAAGCTGGGGGCATCACGTTGCCTGACTTCAAGCTCTATTACAAAGTTGTAATCATCAAGACAGTATGGTACTGGCACAAAAACAGACACATAGATCAGTGGAACAGAGTAGAGAGTCCAGATATGGACCCTCAACTCTATGGTCAAATAATCTTCGACAAAGCAGATAAAAATATCCAATGGAAAAAAGACAGTCTCTTCAACAAATGGTGCTGGGAAAATTGGTCAACTATATACAGAAAAATGAAACTCAACCACTCTCTTACACCATACACAAAGATAAACTCTAAATGGATGAAAGACCTCAGTGTGAGACAGGAATCCATCAAAATCCTAGAGGAGAAGATAGACAGTAACCGGTTCGACATAGGCCACAGCAATTTCTTTCAAGACGTGTCTCCAAAGGCAAGGGAAACAAAAGTGAAAATGAACTTTTGGGACTTCATCAAGATAAAAAGCTAATGCACAGCAAAGAAAACAGTCAACAAAACAAAGAGGCAACCCACGGAATGGGAGAAGATATCTGCAAATGACACTACAAATAAAGGGCTGGTATCCAAGATCTATAAAGAACTTCTCAAACTCAACACCCAAAGAGCAGATAGTTGTATAATTCTTAAGTAGGAGTGTTACACATTATCTTCAAAACATAGTCCAAGGGTAATAATCCAAAATTAAATCATTATTTACTATGGATATGTTAGCCTTGCCATGCATCTAATACAATCCTCTTCTTAATAATCTGAAACAAAATGTTTCCCTGTATTTCCTTGATCAGATCAGATCTGTAACTATGCAAGTCTTAGAATAATGATTATCACCTAAAGCAAAGAAACAATGTTTCTTTAGTGGAACTATTTCTACGTTTTATTGGTGGTTTAGAAACAGCAGTTTTCGGGACACCGGGGTGGATCAGTCAGTTAAGTGTCTGCCTTTGGCTCAGGTCATGATCCCAGGGTCCTGGGATCGAGTCCCGCATCGGACTCCTTGCACAGCCAGGAGCCTGCTTCTCCCTCTGCCTTCCATTCTCCCTGCTTGTGCTCGCTCTCTCTCTCTGACAAATAAATAAATAAAAATCTTTAGTAAATAGCAGTTTTCTTCAGCAGTGGCAGTGGTAAGATAGCATATTAATTTAAAAAAATGTTTTACTTTCCTAGCTTCTGAGGACAAGTCGAGAAGAAATCCTCGGCAGCAGACATTTGGCTGTTGCAGGCACCCTGCCAGCTCTACTTTGGGGACCCAAATAGGAATATGGATCCCCTCCCCCACCCCAGCCCTAAAGAAACTTCCATGGAGAGATTCAGGATTGAAGTGAGTGAATAACTTAGAAATTGTCAGAGAGATTATTTACTTACTTTACTCCTCCTGTAGTCTACAGCCGAGCGTGTCTGAGGGAGTCATGAGAGTCTGTCTGAGGTGATCAGTAGAAGTGACAGGCAATGCCCAAGACCTCAGGTCATGGCCACTCTCAGTGGATATTGCTGGCTGGGATCTTGGCAAGCAAAGTTTTGTCATTAATGCTGAGAAAAACTTTACAGTGTGAGGACATAGATTTCCTTTCAGATTGAAGCTTAGAAGACTGAGGATTGAAACCATAGGTTTTCTATAGAAAATCTTCAACTTTCTATTGAAAATTGAAAAGTAGGAATTTGTTTAAAGAAACAGCTATTTATTGGTCTTCACGATTCTAGTGCTAATCATAGAGCTTCCTGGCGCTCCCGTTCCGCTGACACTCATCTGTAGCCGGGTGGAAGACGGTGGCCCCAACAATGACTTTGGAAACCGCCCTATGCATTTCCATGACACGTTTTTCTTCTTATGACTTGGATTCCTAATTAGCCCTGCATTTAGGGCGTTCTGTGGTTTTTCGGAGTTTCAGCTTGGGTTCATCTTATGTTTGAGGGATTCATTTGAGTCTGGTCCACACTCTAAGGTACAGGATATCATGTCATTAAAAAAATCCGCAGTCAACAGAAAATTGGAAACTAACACAGATTCCTCATTGAATAAGAGTCTGGCATCTTAAGCTCTCTCACGTATGATTTGTGATCAGGTACTGACGCTGACAATGTGGAACTTAACAGAGCCCTGAGATTAGGAAAACCGCAGGTGTTAAGAAACCATTGCCCTTTTGGTGTTCCGGAATGGGAAAGCAAAGACCCCTCCTTCCACTGATGGCTTAGATAGGACTCACTTGCAGGTGCCCCTTTGTTTCCCTGTGACAGGCCAGACACAGACCCTCCAAGTCCCCATTCTTTGTTTCGTAAATAATTGGCTGAACCTCTCATCCCCACTGATGAGTCAGAACAAAACACTAACTAATCAAACTTGGTGACATCCTTCTCCTTCCCCCAGGCTCTGGACAGCCTCTCCGGAGAGTGTGCTGGCCTCACTATCAAATACCCTCTGATCTGCTGTCTGATCACTCCACCCTTTACCCTGATTCCCCACTCCTCTTTCTGGCCTGTTCTCTCCTCCCCATATAAGAAAACTCTTTTATTTTTTTTTCCTTCCCCTGGAGGAGATGTTTTCAGATCTTCTGGCCAGAGGTTCTGCCTGTTTGGATAGTCCTCTCCGATCATTGCAATAGCTTCTTTCCTCTTCATGCAATGATCCTTTTGAACACAAATTCTCTGTATTAAGTTCTGATTTGTTTTTATATGATAATAGCAGGGTCAGGTTTACAAAGACAGCTCCTTCAAAAAGAGAAGAGCAGAAGCTGATTATTTGCAAGAATGGCCCTAATTTTGTTTTAAGTGTAAGGTTAAGCATGACACGTGAACACACAGTCTAGGTTTACCAAGGCCTTCAGGTCCTGCTTATTTGATAGAGAACACTTGGAATGCACGGCCGCTTCAAAGACACTTTAGTTTGCACTTCCTCATATAGAAATCTAATGCATTTACTGCAATTAATGCAATCTGTTGGCAGGTTAACCAATGCATTTCTCATCCCCTGTTCCCTGGGTGCCTTCTAAATTCTCTCCTGTTCAGGCTATACCTTGGCATCTACTCCTTCAAAGTGAGAGTTGTGTTAGCAGAAATGCAAAGAGAAAGAAGAGTCGATACTTGTGTTTTGAACTTTAATAAAGTTGGGGAGATGCCTGATATCAGAGGAGTGAGTGTTTCTCATCCGAGAGCACATAGGAGTTGTGGAATGAGAGAGGGGGAAGGAGCGGCAGTGTTGGTGTCATGCTTTCTTGTCCATGCAGATGGCGGCCTCACATGCTGGTGACCGGGGGACTGCGGGAACCTTCCCCACCTACTCAAGAAGAAACTTCCCTGTACAAGTCACAGCAGAACTTCCCACGGCTCTCCACATCATTCAACAAAAATACACACAATGCTTACAGTGTGTCAGGCACCTGTCTAGGCTCTGGGCACAGAGTAATCCACAAAGACTTGAAAGAGAAAATCCGGTTCTCATGAACTGGGCAGTTTTGTGTGGAATTCCACACAGGTCACAAATAAGTAAAACCATGGAATGTTGGAAGTCAGAGGTTATGAAGCCAAATAAAGGAAAGGGCATAGGGAATGTGGAGGGGTGGGCGGCCATCTTAACTAGGGGGGTGAATAAGGAATCATGCTTTGAGACTCTTGTAGCTCAGCAGACATGGAAGAGGTGAGACACCTGAGGATAATTTGCCCAATGTAGAAACACAGGGAGAGCCCAGTGCCTCTGAGCCCTTGGGCAGAGACTGGTAAGGCTTCGGTAAGATGCTGAGGATACTATCATAAAAAAAGGCCCAGGGAAATGCTCCAGTGGCATTTACCCCAGTTCATGTGTGTGCATTCTAGCTCCATTCTCACTGACACTTTTCATCTGGAATATGGGAGAGGAATTGGACACCTAGTTGATAAGTCTCAAGCCATCGTACAGTAAGATTGTTCAATGATCTTTGGGAGTCTTCAGCCATCCAGGTGACAGAGGTAGCTCGTTCTATAAATTCAGGTCAGTTCATTTTTCTAGGACTCAGTTTACTCATCTGTATGCAAGAGGGTCAGTCTAGGTAGGACATGGGCTCTAATCCATGTGTATGTCTCTTTCAGTGGAAGACAGTCTGATATGGGGCTAAGTTCTCAGTGTCCCAACTCCATGCATCCGAGAGTCGACGTCCGTGTTTTTGCCAACCTTGTCTTTATTCATGATCAGGGATGCATCTCCTCAATGTACTAGATAGCGAGACGTGAAATGTGACAGGATAAATCATCCCTGTGTATCTTCTCCTCCATTCCCTCATGAGTTATATTTCCTTTTCCCATCAGAATCAATTTTCTACATTTCTTAAAGGAGAGTCTTTTGACAAAACGTGAATTATTTATAGGCAGCTGAGAGAAAGGGGATTTTGCCCTCACTTTGCTGGAGATACATTTACAAATCATAAATGACAGACTCTATAGTGCCAACAGTTTTCTTGACATGGTCTTTATTTTTGTCTTTCCTCTTGGGCACATGAGAACCAGCACAGCAGATGTGCCTCTAATTTTTTTTTTTTTACTTTATATGAAAAATCAAGGTCTGTTTTCTTTTCTATTAAAACATCTTCTTTCCCCACCCTCTCTCTCATATTAGGGTTGGGTTGTGAAAGAATTACTGTGGACTCAAGAAATACCTTTTTAAAATATAAGGAAATGTTGCAAAATTGAAAAAGGGGTGTGATTTCTCTCTCTCTCTCTCTCTCTCTCACACACACACACACACACACACACACACACCCTGGAGGAATTTTTAGAATATTATGAGTAAACTTCATTACTTACATCCTGTTAATCCAATCAAATCATAAAGTTAAATTAGCTTAATTTACTAAACTGTGTATTTTTTTGGACAGAACTTTCAACAGTAGACAAGGGTCAACTAATAATTACCCTCTTTATGGGCTAATAAAACAGGCATCAGTGAGTCAGAATAAACCAGTTCTGAGGCAGTCTAATTCAATGGCACCATAGAAACCTTTCCCACACTGAAGCTATTGTTATAATTAATCTCCCCATATGTAGTTCATGATTTAAACCACAGTGAACATCAAATACAATCTTTTTCATTGGGCAGGTCCCTTCATGTTCTTAAGGACCTATCTTTTCACCAAGAAAGTGATGAAGTATGAAGGTCATATTAATGATCCCACCCAGCCTGTCAATATCCGTAGGGACTGAGGCTCACCTGCTGTGTAGTTAGGGAAATGTAATGTGGTTCTGTCTTTGCTTCACTCTTTCAAATAATACAATAGAAGGCAGTGATTTTGATAGAAAGAAAAGTATCTCATATTCTAGGTTCTAGTCTACTCTTCAGAAAAGCAGCTGGATAGATACGGTGTCACTCAGCCCTTCCCTTCTCTTTAATGGAGGGAGATTTCTGGGATTCCTTTTTAACTATGGGAGACACTAAATCTAGTGCAGAGACTGACCCCCTGACGATAAATGTATGGTCATGCCATTTTCTGTCACTGTGCTGCAACCGATGGATAGAATGACCAAAATGGCACCTGATTGATGAACTTCAAGGCCTAATTTAGTATTCTAGAAAGTCTCTTTATATTTGATTCATGTGAGAGGTGAGACCCTTAGTGAGAATGTAGAGTAATGTGCAAAAAATGACAGGTCTATTGTTAGAAATTTCCCACGAAAATTTTAAAGTATAAAAGGTGGAAGGAATATCTATAGGGATTCAAAGTACTTGAGGAAAACTCATGGACTCCTCTTGTGAGTATAGACAGCTAGAAGCCCTAACAAGATAATTTTGTTCTTCCTGAATTTTAAATTGTTTAATTTAATTTAAATTAAATTTAAATTTAATCACTTCAATTTTATTATATTATAATATTCATAGGTGTGAGTCACTATTATTTCGAAGCTTTCACATACTCCTATCTCAACAAAACAAACAAAAACAAATAACAACAAAAGCAGAGATCAGGGGAGATTGCTTTTGTTGTTGCAATTTTTGTTTGTTTTGTTTTGTTTTGTTAGGAGTACGTGAAAGTCAATAAAGCTGTCAGATTTGTCTGATGAACATTTAGATGAACATTTAGCATCTATGCCATTAAAAAATCCCCAGGATGTGAAGGAGTGAGAGGGATTTGTAGTATATCGGTTTGCTTGTTTAATGTTCAATGTACTAGCTGTCAAATCTCCATAGCAGTTACATCTCCCACTTGGGGAATTCCTAAATGTATGTTGGTAAATTGAACATTTACCAAACGCATTGTTTAGAGTTTAGCTGTGCATATGGAGAATCTGACCAACTTTCAGTCTACTTCCTAGCCTCTGATTCTTTTTTTTTTAAAGAGTTAGTTTGTTTACTTATTTATTATTTGTTTGTTTATTTATTTATCAACCAGAGAGAGAGAGTGAGAGCACAAGTAGGGGGAGCAGCAGTAGAGGGAGAGGGAGAAGCAGGCTCCCCGCTGAGCAAGGAGCCTAATGTGGGACTTGATCCAAGGACTCTGGGGTTATGGCCTGAGCCAAAGGCAGACACTTAACCCACTGAGCCACCCTGGCATCTCTTATCCTCTGGTTCTTGAGTCTTTCCATGTTCCTGAGTAATGTTTTACCACCACACCCCCACTGCCATGGTGCTGGGTTCACTAATGAGAACACTAAAAAAACCAAGATACCCTTTTTTCTGTTATGAGATTGCCAATTTTTTAAGCTTTTCCCAAACAAATACAGGTAACTGCTGTGACAGAAACGCCTCAGAAATTCTGTTAGCAGACATTCAGATGTCCACAGGGGTTCCACCTAATGGCTCCACTAGATAGTCAAACCATGTGGATTCATTGGGTTCTTCAAGGCTTGGCCACTAGTTTAGAAGCTGCCACAGAATTCAATCATTTTAATTAAAAAGAGTTCCTTCCTATTGTATTACGTCATGATTCTGTGCACACATAATCTCAAAATGTATCTTTTATAGTTGTGTTTGTAAATTTCTGTCTCTGTGACTCTTTGGCCT
>LNAC01000716.1:59694-84625 GCA_002007465.1 Ailurus styani | reverse complement strand
CCCTCCCTCCCTCCCTTCCTTCCTTCCTTCCTTCTCTTTTTCCTTTTCCTTCTCCTTCTGGGATTCCCACTGGAAGTATGTTGATCCTCTTAATATTGTCTCATAGGTTCTGCGGGCTTTATTTACTTTTCTTTAATCTTCCTTCTTTTCTGTTCCTCAGAGTAGATAAATTCCATTGTCCTCTCTGAGTTTATTGAGTCTTTGATCTTCCTGCTCAAATTTCCTCTTGAATCCTCCCAGTAAATTTCTCATTTCAGTCATTGTCCTTTTCAGTTCCAGAATTTCTTTTTAGCTCCTTGTTAGGGTTTCTATCTTTTTGTTAATATTGCTGCTTCACTCCACCATTTTCCCGACTTTCCCTATGTCTTCTTTTAGTTCTCTGAGCACCATTACGATGGTGATTTTAAGTCTTTGTCTAGTACATCCACCATCAGTCTTTCTCAGGGACAGTTACTGTTGCTTTGTTTTTTTCCTTGGAATGGGTTATACTTTCCAATTGTTTTTGCAAGCCTTATGATTTTTTTGTTGTTGTTGAAAACTGAACATTTGAATAAAATAACGTGATAACTGTAGAAACCAGATTCTCCACCTTCCCTGCCATTTCCTGACTTTGTTTTGTCTTGTGGTTTATTTTTAGAGCACTGTAGTATGTCTCTGTGCTGAAGATCAGCCTGAGGTGTAAACTTGAGATCTCCTCAAGTCCGTTCTCAGCTGACCCCTTCCCTCGGGCATGTGCAGTGGAGATTTGGAACCTGCTGAACTAAACTTCATTTCCTAGTAATTAGTAACACGTTCCCCCAGTATATTTTCTCACAGACTGTGTTCTGTCTCAATACATTGCAGCACAACTTTAAAACAAAACATTATTGCAAATACATGGTAACACGAATCTCAATTGGGAAGAAATCACTGTTTATTAGGACCAAATATTTTAAGAATCTGATGTTGATTTCACACCTCAAAGAGATTAGAGGAACAGAAACAAGTAAAAGATGCTTCAGGTTTGTACATTTGTGCTGACCTGTGCAGCCTGTTGGCGTCTCTCCTCTTTCTGCACTTCTGTTTGTAAGATGCTGTGTGGACCATGGTAGGGCATGGCAGATGTCTTGTGGTGACAGAGTCTCTTCCTGGGGGCACCCAAACTCGGTATCCTTTGCAAATGTGGCTGGCCGGGCACAGTCTGCACGGATCTCTCAGAGCTGGGAGCAGTAGTGGTCTCTGCTCTGCCAGAGGGTTCAGCTTTTGGGCGCGCGAGCTCAGGGTCCCACGCCTCCCCGCTCACAGCCCTGGCAATTCCTTCTGTCAGGCAACCTTGCATTCAAGGCCAAGTGATGCATAGTCAGGAAGAAAAGGCCAAGATCATTTACATAAAGTTTAGTTCAAATCCCTGACCACCCTCTCTGTCTCTTCCCAGCCTTGATTGGAGAGCAGAGCAGTAAGTCTTCCTTCCAGATAGTTCATAAATGCTCAGTGTTCATTCCGCATTGTGGACAAGTGACATGTACTTTTTTTAATCAAAGGAGATTTTGCTTAATAATAACATTATGCTTTTATTTTCAGAAAATGACCCTGTGTGTGATTCTTCTCATGCACTGCTCACAATCAGGAGAGAGCAGGTAATTTGTGTGGGTGTGTCTAACACAGTTCTTCCTGGAGATGAGCGTGGGAGCCAGGAATGCCTTCTTACTCTTTTCAAAATCAACAAAACAAACATTTTCATTTCCTCCCTTTTGATGATCTCAATATGTTGTTTATTCCCTAACCTCTCTTAGCTCCCCTTTGGCTTGGACCTTAAATATTTATTAAAATACATATGAAATCTTTTTTTTAAAGATTTTACTTATTTATTTGATATATAGAGAGGGGCATAAGCAGGGGGAGCAGCAAGCTGAGGCAGAGGGAGAAGCAGGCTCCCTGATGAGCCCTGACGCTGGACCTGAGCTGAAGGCAGACACTTAACTGACTGAGCCACCCAGGTGCCCCTTTTTATGAAATATTTCAGTTGGTCTCAGACATTTAATAACCATTCAATATTTCAATCCTTATAGATGAGGATAATCACCATGAAACAGCTTCCATGAAACACCTTGTCTGTTTCAAAAGCTCTACCGCCTTGAGGTGTCTTTTGGGTCAAGTGCAGGTCCCTCTGCCTGAGTTCCAGGACCTCCCATGGTCAGCCCAGAGACACACTGGGACTCTCTGGGGGCCTGAGACTCCAAAAATGATAGAAACCTAGTTAAGAACGACTAAAAGAAGTTCTTAAATCAGAAATAAAATGACAACTCAATTAAAGTTGTAGAATCAGGAATGAAGAAAGAAAAACCAAAAGAATAAAAATGCAACTAAGTACAATATAAATAACCTTCTTGTCTTGAGTTTTCTAAGTTATCTTTGACAATTGAGGCCAAAAATCACTGCCTTGTCTAATGTGGTTTTCCGTGTATGTAGATAAAGTATTTAAGACAAATTAAAAAGTGGAAAGAGTGATTCTCCTCCACTTGGCAAAATGCGAACACCCACGTCATAAGTCATGTATGTAAAATGTAATACCCAAGGTGACGACTACAAGATCCACACAAAGTGATACATTCAAAAACAGGATAGATAAGCCAAAACAGATTTTTAGGAAGATGTTACCTTCTCTTACCTAAAGTGGAATCTGCGTTCTTGAAGGCAGAGCCAGCCAGACCAAAAACTATGGCACTTGCTGGGTCAGGTGCCCATATCCAGAATTCCCAAGTGATCAATTGCACCCAAACAAGCTTGAGTCTATTGGGCTCCACTGCAGTTTGTATGGTCCCCTTCAAGTAGAATGAGAAACTCAATTTTTACAACACAAGTTTTAATCCACATGAATATTTTGCTAGTATGAGTTCAGAATCAGTGAGAACATATATAAATCAATGCCTATGTGAATCACCTTCCATTTTTAATGGAAGATCTTTTGTTTTTGTTTTTACATACATATTTGCCTCATCATAGATTTGACATTCCTACTTTTCAATATGATCCTTTGAATAAATATTTTTCTGTGGAGTAGCTTGATCGTTTTCAACCTGATGCAAATTAGAATCACCTAATTCTGTGAAATGTAACTGTTGCGGCAAAGTGGGTCACGTATACATGGGACTTCTCTGTAACCTTCTGTGCAACTACGTTTTTTAAAAAGATGGCTAAAACAAAGAACCAAGAAATAGTGATGTAAGATGTTACCACTGGGGGCACCTGGGTAGATACACAGATGAGAACTCTAGTTTTTTCAAGCAGCATGTGAATTGATAATTATTTCCAAAGAAAATGATTAAACACAAAATTAGAATTACCTAAAAAGAGTTTCAAAATGTTGGTGCCCAGACCTCAGCCTGTAGATTCTGTGTTACTGGACTCATGTGCTAGCCAGAGCTGAGAACCAGGAGCAGAACTAATGGTATCAATATGTTAGAACACGGACACGTGCGGGTTTCAAGTAGCCTGTGTTCCTTACAAATGGACATGATAAATATCCCTTCAATATTTTAGCAATAAGTATTGATAATTTTCATGTCACATAATTGTATTTTAAAAGTCTGTCATAAAAGTTTTTTAAAGAAATTTATTAAAATGTGTATACTTTTATGTGCATATTAATAGCATTTAACCACTCTGTGATGGTGCCAAATAATGCTTTTAAAATAATTTAAGCCTGCCTTCTTATTAACTTGAAATGCATGCACAGTCTTAGAGATAAGTGTATGTGGCATTGCATTCTGAAGATACGAGTGGAATTCCAATCGTAATGTTCTTTTATCATCTTCAATTTATGATATAAGCAATTAAAATTGTTTTTGCTTCTTTTTGCATATGCATTTGTATCAGCATAGATTTGACATTCATCTTTTCTCTTACTTTTAATATAATCCCTTGAACAGAAGGATCCTCTTAGGGAAATCACAAATAACTGGTGTAATTTCAGACTGAAGGAACTCAGAAGTAAACTGTTTTCATAACACCATTTCCTTCAGAATTCCTGATATTTTGTTGTTTCTAATTTATGATATGGTTGATGCTTGGTTTATATAGAAAATAATTTTACCCGACTTATTAAGCAATGATGTCCGTACAGTTTCTATTTGGGTCAAGATTTATAATTTGGATTCTTCATATTTTTCCTTTCTCTTTGTTTACTAGCGTGTTAGCAGGTATGTTTATCTTGTCCTGTATCACTGTCATAGCTATCAGGATTTATCAGTACCTCAATTTGTACAGAAATTGTCAAACCAGTGAAGACGGTACCAAGACCAGTAAGAAAAGTAAGCTTAATATGCAACACACAGCCAATAAACATCAGGAACAGTGTGTCTCCTGATTGTCGGCTCTGGTTTGCTTATTGCTATGACAATGTGAATTTCTTGCTAAGCCAGGGGTTCTAGCCAATGAAACCCTGCTCTTGGCTTCTTGATAAGGCAGTGGGGTGTGCAGGGCCGTGGGCTTGCTCACGCCCATCTTCCAGGAGGTTGCTGCTGGAGGCTCTGCTCAGCCCTCCTCCATCATGTGTTTGTTCGATGTCACCGAAGTGTGCTCATTAATCCCTGCTTGTCAGTTCTGACTATTCCAACCTGATCTCCTAACACTGAAATATAATTTTCCTAATTATTGTAGGTTTTAAATAAGACCAAGGCTTTGAGCTATGGCACTAGTCTCTTAAAAATGAGATGCAAGGGGTGCCTGGGTGGCTCAGTGGGTTAAGCCTCTGCCTTCGGCTCAGGTCATGATCTCAGGGTCCTGGGATCGAGGCCCGCATCGGGCTCTCTGCTCCGCAGGGAGCCTGCTTTCCCCTCTCTCTCTGCCTGCTTGTGATCTCTCTCTCTGTCAAATGGATAAGTGAAATCTTTGAAAAAAGAAAAAAAAACGAGATGCAAGTTTGGTTTTAGAGGAGGGCTTTGTTTTATGTGGAAACCTAAGTTGTGGCCTCTAATTCTCTGTTGGCATTTGCAAAACAAGACCAGGGCATATCTTTAAAAGGGGCAGCTATGAGGAAAGGAGACATGGGGGAACAAAAACGGACTACAGGTGGTAACTTCTAGGAGGGAAATAAAGCAAAATTGCTATTGGAAAATTTTTTTTTTCCTTAAAATGCCAGAAACCACTTAAGATTGTTCTTGACCTAGCTGTGACTCGGTCTGGAATTGATGGGAAAGCGTGTGATGTCCAGATTTGTTGAGGACAATGGCATGGACTTGATATGTAACCCGCCTCACCCATCAAGAGCAGAAGTCAAAAAATAGACATCTCAATGAATTTATACAATTTGACTGGATTTGGTTTTTGTTTGTGATTTGAACAGGTTCTACGCACCCATGATTGACAGATGTCTGTGGGACTGTATCTGCCATATTTTCACTCATCAGTCACATTCTCTCCCCATGTTTCCAGTTAGGCTTCACTCAAGGGAGAATCAGAAATCATACAGCAGTTAACTTTCACTTCAGATTTAAATAAAATTCATCTGACATTTGTGCATGTGCTTTTAGTTCACTGTCAGAGAAACATTCGGTACAAGTTGAATATATTATAAGATGGAATATGGGTCGGGTTTCTCTAATTTCCAGGAAACTAATCACGGGGAATAATAATACAAATCCAAAAAATGTTCTCAGCACAAAATTATGCTACAGTAGACTATAATTTTACTTTAAGCAAAAGGCTAAAGTCCCAGTTCCAAAGTATATTTTCCAATTCTCAATATTTTGAATTAGAATTGATATTGCTTCTAATTTTTCCCTGAGTAGATTATCCATAATCTACACTATGATCTCTAAGTGGTGGACGTTATTAAGTTTTAGAATTGAAGGGAGATAAAATATGAGTATACATGCATAGAGTTTAAAATATACTTACAAAGATGTACATGAAAGCTATTCTAGAAAAGAAATGGTTGATTTTTGACAGAGGTACCAAAGCAATTCAGTGGAAAAGGGATAGTTTTTTCAATAAATCATGCTGGCAAAAATTGGACATCATCATACAAAAAAAAATGACCCTTACTATATAACACACTTAAAAATTAACCCCAAGTGGATGATAGACTTATACATAGGAACTAAAAGTGTATAGTTTCTGCAAGAAAGCCTGGGAGAGAATCATCTGGAGCTTGGGTCGGGCAAAGAGCAAACAGATACATAAGCAAAAGCGCAATCCATAAAAGAAAAAACTGACAAATAGGAATTCATCAAATTTAAAATGTTTGTGCGTCCAACATAAAGGAAATCATGTATGCATGCAAAGACTTGCTCCCAAATGTTCATGGCAGCATTACTGATAATAGCCAAATACTGGAAACAACCCAAAGGCCATCGGCAGGTGAGCAGATAAACAAAATATGGTATCAATAAGATATGGGCTACTACTCAGCCATACCAAGGCATGAAATACTTCTATCAAGGTTTCTCAACCTCAACATCATTGGCAATTTGAGTTAACTAGCACTTTCTTTGTGGGGGCTGTCCTGTGAACTGTAGGCTGTTTATAGCATCCCTGGCCTCTACCCACCAGATTCCAGTACCCACTTCTTGGTCCTGATCCACAACTGTGGCAACAAAAAAATGTCTCTAGACATTGCCAAGTGTCCCCTGTAGGACAAGGTAGTCCCTGTTTCATAATCACACATACAAGCTTTGTTCCAGTAAACTTAAGCTTGAGTATGTGATTTGTCCCTAATTCAGGTATTCTTTAGACTATGCAGACATTGCTCAGAAAAAGAAATTAAATAAATAAGAATAAATCAAAATAAATAAATAAATGCAAGATTTTATGATCAAGTGGAATAAAAATAGAGGTATACACATTCAGAATTGAGGAACGAAACTTGTGAATTAATCTTTAAACAGATTTTCTTAAAAAGATACCTTCTTTAATTAAGTTTTGGAATGTCCTTGATAGACACCCCCCAATGATTCGATTTTATCACTTTTGCTTAAGGGAAGTCATTGCTCATATTTTTTTCAGAACCAATATGCTCATTCACAATAGGTCTGTGAGTATTTGTTGTAAGGTTTGAAGCAATTTAATCTTTTTAGATTTTGGCATCTCTCTAAACATGTCCATATAGTGTTTTATTTTTGTGCATTCATTAGGTATACAATGTTGCTTAGGCTTGCAATTCCTTGTGATGTTATGTACCTGAAGTTATTACAAGGTGCCCATAGAAATCAATATCCTTGTTTCCTATGAATGTGATTAAATTAGAACAAGACCTGGGGGCAGAATGTGATATAGGATTTTTCTACACACTTGATTTCAAAACTCCACTGAGGAGATACTTCTTTTTAATCGATCTTCTTGCCCTTTGTGAAGGACACTACATAAACATTTTCTAGAGGGCATTCAAAATAGGACTCACAGCCTGAGAAGGCCAGCGCGAGGGTCTCCTGGGCATTGTGGTCCCTAAATAGAAAGAAGAATATCTTTTAAAATAAGGAAAAACATCGCAAGAGATGAAACATAGCAAGAGATGAGTAATTGCTCCAGAATTAGCCATTGTGCCTTATAAAGGATAAAATAGATTTGTTATTGAAAAATTCTTAGGTGGCCTTTTAATTTCTCATCTGAAGAATTTTCCATTTATACACACACACACACATATTTATCTATATCTTATATGGCTTAAATTGTGTCTCCTGCCATAATACTAAAACGAAGAGAAAAAACAAAACAAAACAAAACAAAAAACCCTCTCAAACACCAGTGTAATGTTTGTAGAAAGCCTTCTGGGAGCCAGGCAAGATGTGTGGACTATGTGCCAAGCACAGATGGAGAAAACTGACGTGGTTGGGAAAGGTAGCTTTTCTCTCTGGAAAGTCAGTGGGGAACACAAGGTCAGCCCTTCAGGGCGAAGCCAAATAGTGTGGCTGATCACCTCTTAGGAAATTGAAAAATATTCCCAGAGGACAACAAAATCACAGCTAATATTTGAATGATTAGTTAAAGAATTATTGTTTTTTAAAGGTTTTATTATTTTTATTTTGGCTAGAGAATGTGAGCAGTAGGAGGGGCAGAGGGAGAGGGAGAGAATCTTAAGCACTCAGTGTGGAGCCCAATACGAGACTCGATCTCATGACCCTGAGATCATGACCCTGAGCTGAAACTGTAACAGAGGCCCCATGATTCTTGGTTCTCCCAATGAATAATACCTCACTCATGCAACGATAGGTATGTTGAGTTCCTGGTGGTCTTTGCGGGAGCACAGGACACACTCACCCCAAGCAGTGGAGAAAAGACAAAACAGGGAATCCCGAGAGCCCTGAGGCGGGGCCGGCCCGTGAGCAATCGGCCTCCTTTATGCGGGCCCTGCTAACGTGTGCTGAGTACCTGCGCTGAGCCCAGCTCGAGCCTTGACTCTTCTCAAAGGCATAGACCCAGCTCGGCCGCTTCCAGACTCTTGCCTTTCCTCGAGGAGGCCCATGGGGCTGCTCCTTCAGGGAGGCAGCCGTGAAGGCCATTACCTGTGGCGGCAAAGGGCCAAGGCCTAATTTTAAGTGATGCTGTGACCACGAGGGCAATTCTGTCCAGACTTTTGCACCATCAGTGTGTTTCTCCAAAGTGTTTTCAAAATGTCTAATGCTTTCTTCATTTTGATTTGAAATTCCCAACTTCAGATATAAGCTGAGAGGCCTCTCCGTAAGGGGGTAAGCTGTTGTAGGACTTGGGGTTGGTTGGGTCGTTTGGTGAAGAGGTGATGAAGCAGGCACGTGCTCTAGGACAGTTGTGTGTGGGCCAGCTCAACAAATCCCATCTGCGGAGAGAGCAGACTGGTGTCCGGGTCAGGGAGTGATTGGCGAGAAGCCAGGGGGTGGGAGCTTGCCGTTCTGTGGTTGGTATGGCGACTGTTTCTACCTGTGTTTAGATGAACGACAAGGTGTCCTTGTCTCGTCTCACTTCTTTATCGTCTCAGAGTGACCGTGTCTGACCTTGTCTGAGATGATGTCCCGCAGGAGGACCCCGTGGCCACCTGTGGTTCCCACGCTGGGCCCCCTCTCAAGTTCCCGGGTGTCGGGGGCTGTTTTCCTTCTCTAATGTCGGCGGCCCCCAGACCCAGGAGAGATGCTCTGTGGGGCCTGGGCTGTCTCCACACTGTCCATTTCGGAGAGGAGGCTGGAGTCGTCTGAGAATTCTCAGTCTGAGCCCGGCCTTCCAGGTGCTTATGAAGGTGTGTTTGTCTAAACGGGAGGTTAGATTCGGTGGGCTTCGATTATGACTTTCCAGCGTTTCGGACCTTTAGCACAGGGGCCTTCGTTCGCTCTCTTGCCTCTGGCCAGATGTGTGACCTCTGGGCTTCGCAGAGGTCAGGGTCCTGGGGAGGAGCGCCGGCCCTGGTGTCCAGGTGAGCCTCGGTACGTGGCCCTGGCCCCTAACCGCCAGATTTGCCTCCACCCTGGAGGGGGCTCCGAGGAAGGAGTTCCCGCTGTGGGACTAGACGCAGCCGTGAAAACACCCAGGGGGGCTCCTCCTTTGACAGCGGCCCCCCTCCCCCGGGGCACTTCATACAACAGGCCGGCGAGGGCCCAGCTGGAGGTCAGTGCAGGGGCCCAAATCCCTCAAGGGGCAGGTGGAAGGACCCACTAGCCCAGTGAGCCTGGGGCCACAGTGAGCCTAGAGGGGCGCTGGAAGCCAAGGCTCCATCTAAGGATTCTGGAAAACAGGTTCAACGTTAGAGGGTCTTCTCGTATTTCCCGAGGAGCTGAAAGCCCATTATTGAATAAATGCAGATTCTGCTTATTCCTAGGTGTTGGTAGTTAGTGACATTTAAAATATTAATATATGTCTATATGGTATTGACCAAGTAAGACATGTCTGTGGTCTGGATTTGGCGAAGGGCCCCATTCGGCCACTTGGAGAGGGGAGACCCAGTTGAGAGGGTTCCGGGGGCTGAATGAGGTCACAGCTGCACCCTGATGCAGGAGGACGGAGGAGAAGCAGCATCTGTGCACGGCTGGGGACACGCAGACAGCTACGGCACTAACCTGGGGGCTCCCCCCCCCAGCAGGTCTTCCACGGCCTGGCCGGGTGGGCTGGAGGCAGGCTGAGCCCAGAGAGGGGGTCGGAGACAGGGACACGGCAGGGGCTGGGACGGGAGATGAGCCGCGCTCTGGTGTTTGCAGGCTCCACAGGAGGCCAAGGTCACCTGAAGGGCTGGCCATCCCAGCACCTGCCGGGACTGAGCAAAGATGCTTTGGTCTGTGTTCATGGAGCCCAGGGGCTTGTGTCTGACCACATTAGCATCACCGTTTAAGTCGTTTCAGGAGAAAGTCACCGAAATTATTTTAATTATGCCCCTAGGAAAAGATCCAATTTACTTGTAGGTAGGAGGGCCAGTTGTCAATTTTTTAAAAAAGATTTTATTTATTTATTTGACAGAGAGATAGAGAGAGAGCACAAGTAGGCTGAGTGGCAGGCAGAGGGAGAGGGAGAATCAGGCTCCCCGCCGAGCAGGGAGCCTGATGCGGAGCTTGATCCCAGGACCCTGGGGATCACGACCCGAGCCTAAGGCAGACGCTTGACCGACTGAGCCACCCAGGTGCCCCAGTTGTCAATTTTTTTAGCGGTCTTTGCAACATGTTTTGGAAATCGCTTTGTAAGTTGTGGCAGAAGGCCCAGGCTACCTAGGGCTCTGACCCCGCGATGCCTGACTCTCCCTTTCCTGCTCGCCCACGGGGATGGGCCCCCGGCTCAGTCAGTGCCGGAGCAGGTGACCAGGAGCAGGAGGGTGGCACACAGCAGGGCGGCGACACACGGGTTCCGGGCAGCTGTGTGGGGGGCGGCTCTGTCCTCGTGGGCAAGCCGTTTGCACGAGAGCCGCCCGCCTACCACCTGGAGGCTGGTCCTCGTGGCCTCCAGGGACAATTCCTCTCATTATTTCAGCTCCTGCTCCTCAATACAATCATCCTTGACAAAAACAATTATTTGAAATTATTTTCAAGTCCCTTACTTATTAAGTTTCTATCTTGAAGATCAGAGTCCAAATTTACATGGAAGTGGTAAAGCTAATTAACTTGGAAGCTGTAGTTGGATTTGTAACTTATTTGTTCTTATCTCTGTGTTGTTATTGGATTCCTTCTGCTCCTACAGGATTCTGGTTCAGCATCTCCCGTGGGGAGCTCTGTGCATCCAACAAGATAGGTGTTCAAAGTTTGATACTATCTTCTTTATCTATAGCACTTGGCTCCTCTCCCAAGAAAACAACTTCTAGCTGCTCCCACCACTCCCACGCCTTCCTCCTTGGGCTGCGCCCTCTGTTTCCCTTCTGCGTACCCAGCCTCTTTCCTCTCCAGCCATACAAACCTGCCCCCGCTTTAGGGCTCAGCCACAGTCCCATTCCCTCAAATTCCTCATGCTAAGTTGCCAGCAACATTGACCATCCTCTTCTCTGTTATGTTTATTATATTCGTAGCTCACACAATGTAAAAGGAACTTAAATAGTCAAACCTCTGGATTACTGTTTTTGGGGAGATACTTGATAGTGTTGTCTGTAGAAATGTAGGATCAATTTCAGTGGTAAGAATTGCTTCCTATGGTGTGCTTTGGTGAGTGCTGTGAAAGACGTAAGGCTGATGATTCACAGACCTGTACCCCTGGGGCAAAGAATAAAAAAAAAAAGTGCCTACCACATAGTAAGCACTCAGTGAGTAAAAAAAAAAAAAAAGAATTGCTTCATGTGAACAGAAGCATGAAAGAAAGCACTTCTCCTTCTGCAGAGCTTAGAGGGTCTAGATGGGGGTCAGAAGGAAGCAGCACCATCAAAACCAGACAGCAAGAACTGCATCCCAGCCAGGAGCACTGCTCATCTGATGGGAAGGAGCAAGCACCCAAGGAAACTGACAGAGCAGTATCACAACTTAGACAGACCTAGTACCTAAAGTCTGTATTTTGAACAAATGCATAACAAAGCAAGTGCCTTCTGGGGTTATAATACTCACCACAAAGCCGAGACACCTGCCTGGCAGAGAGGGTGGCAAGCCAGCTCTTTGACGACGGTGATGGGAAGAAGCCCCACAGTGTGCCTTCCTGGCTAAGGCTAAGGATCCCAGAGAGGAGTAGGGAACAGACAAAGAGCATCTGGTCCATTCAAGTGATCGCATAGTACATGATTCTCAAATGACTGTTACACATCTACATTTATTAACATTGGTAGATCTTGAAAAGGTAATGTTGGGGGAATTTTTCTCTTGCATGACATCACACCCAGTAGGATTTCATTTGAAACCTAGGACAGAATTACAAACCAATACTATGGATGGATATGTGTACATATAGAAATGTGAAAGGCCACGGACTAGGAGATTACATACTACATTTCCATCTCCCAAATAGAGGGGTGTAAGGAGGATTCAATTTTATCAGGGATATTTTATGTCTATAATTTAAAAAATGGAAGCAAATATTACAAAATAACATTCCTTTCCTTCTGGGTAAAAAGTACATTATATTAATCTCTGCACTTTTATGAATACTAATTTTCTTCATATAATGATTCTTAGAATCCCATTTCATCTCTCAAAGTGATTTTTTTAAGTAATTAGACTTGAGCCTCTTGAGTGTTGAGCACAGAGCTCTAGCCCACAGAGCTCTGATCTTGAGACAAATGGAAATCAAGACTTTATAGTGAAGAGAGATGGAAAGGCAGACCCTATCTGGATGAGGACCCCTGGGACGGGGATTAATGAGCACATTTATCCCATGTCATTGCAAGCTTCTGAGGACATTAGCAGTCCACCAGTAACCACTGCTAGGAATTACTTAAAGGAAATTTCTTGGAGGTCAGGGATCTCATTCTCTGGTGAGGGGATGACTTAAAAAGGAAAAAAACACTAAATATGCATTAAGTAAATAATAAAAGAAGTTTAAAATTAGGGTGTTTTAAGAAATAGTAAATTATGAGATTACCCTGGTGAATTAAGTACTACATTCTCCCCTTCTCTGATGGACAGCATTGCAAAACATAAAGAATAAAATAAAATAAACCCTTTTTATCTTACTGATGACTAGATTGGTTCCCTGTCATCCTAGTAAGAGTGAGGGATGGGCTTTGGCTCTCCCAGGCTGCTGGGACCTGAAATGGAAGATCTAAGGTGAAGGTGGTTCCAAGGAGTCCGCGAGCAAAGGTCAGTGTGCCCCATGGAGCCTGCCGTTGTCCAGTTTCGTGGTGGTTGTAGTGGGGAAGGGCAGGAACTGTGCTAAAGACTGCCAACATCATGTCACGAGAGATCAAACTGGGTATGATACTTGGAGCTGAGACAGCTTTTATCTCCAGTTCTTCCCTACCATCCGCACCTCAGATAACTTCCATCCGTTCTCTCTTCCCTTTTCGCAGAACCTGCTCTACCAAGATGACTAATGGCTTCCCTGAAGCTTGATCCAAGAGATAGTTTTCAGTCACTTTATGACGTACAGGAAGCATTTAATAGCACTGACCATTACCTTCTAGAGCCCTCTCTGCCTTTAAGGTTCCATGATTCCACATCCCATTGACGTTACTGTGACCTCTATGGTCCCATATATTCTGATGTATACTAAGCATCTGTCCTAAGCCTGGATCTTCTGTCTGAGCTGCAAAGCCCAGCAGACCATGTGCTGGGGAGGTCCATGGAGCTCAAGAGGCGAGGGAGCTATGGCTCCACCTCCTCCTGAGGCACAAACTGAGCTTTGGACAGGAAGCCAAAGAGGAAGCTGGTGTCCAGTGATCTCAGATACTCCGAAGGCCTGGAAGTAATCAAACAGGAGAAACCCCTGCCATCTCTCTGCACATGGTGTCTGGAAGGGCCACCAGATCCTGAATTCCCTTACTAAAAGTCAAACAGTCCAATCAGGTTTAAAAACGCAAAGCACAATTTGGTAAGAGGCTCTTCATAAGAATCACATGGATGGACAAAGTAACACTGAAATTATATGAATAAAGATAAAGATGTACTATTTAACGGGAAATGAAAGCGTACAGGGTACAATGTTAACACTTGCTGAAAGAAGGTGGTCTGAAGAACTGAGACACAGAATAACAAAAGTCATAACCAACAAAGAAGATATGTCAAAACATTATGAACTAAACAATGGAGCCGACGGGGAGTGCAAATACTTCCTGGTGTGCAAATAGATCTTGAGAAAAAGAAAAATAATTATAAGATGAAAAGTTAACACACACTTTTTCAGAAATGCACTAATTAAATAGGAAAAATAAGCATCCATGTTGAGGACTCAACTCGTTTAATCAACAAGTTATATTTCATGAAGTTATAATAGGTAGTACCCTTTCAACAGACAACACGCATTCTTTGTGTGTCCATAGAGAATTTATAAAAATTCATCATATATCTTGATTAAAAAAATCTTATTAAAAATGCCAAGGCAGAAATTCCCTTGAAGAAATTGGAAAATAAAATACATAAATTGGAATAAAAAGGGATAAGAGGAGGCTATAAATACATATAAAAGCTGAAAATAGAACAAAAATAGAATAATTGTCACCAAAATATGGATTTCTGAAAATATCTAGTGAGTAAATAAAACTGATTTGGTTAGTGACTAAAACATGAAGAGAGAAAAATATCTTTAAAAACAAGAAATGAGACAGAAAAGAAAGAATTAAGAATATTTCGTGGCAATAAAATATAATTTCTAGAGAAATGTAATGGCCTGGTGATATATGAATGTAAGTACCACACACTACCCAGAGGAGGAGATTTGAATAGGTGCATGCTCTTGGAATACGTTGTAAAGATAATGAGGCATCTGCTAGGCTCGGTTGTCTGTTTCGCAGAGTAAGAAGCCTACTGTGCCTCACAGGGCTCCGAACACACCCACAACTGGGTCTGACTTTGCCAGATTCGTGGGACGACCCCTCCCACCTCCGATCTTCCTTCACTAGCCTGGCGACAAGTGGACCGGTATTTTCCCTCACTCTGCTTTATAATTTTCATTAAACTAAACAAAATAGTCCTGATGGAGGAATCAGAGAGGGATTTCGAATCTGTTTGTAGGAGATGAGCCTGGAGGTGCTTCCGCTGTGCTCCTGACCTACAGTTCTGGGAAACCCTCAAAACACCAAAAAAGCACTCGTGTGGTCTGGAACACAGGCTTCAGATCAGGCTGATAGTACTCTCTTCAGCTTCCTAATCTCCTCAGCAAACCGCGAAGGCAGGCAGAATCCTGGTAGATTATGCCAAAGTCAAATGTGATGATTTTCTATGTGGCTTAGAATGTTGTTCAGTAGAGAAGGGCTGACGACACCATCTGAAATATTGAGTGAAAGTGCAAGTAAAATCTTCCCTACACTTATCTCTATCAGCAATGCCAGTTTCTGTAATCCTTTCTGATTATATATAAATTCGAGATGGATTTTTCCATTTACTTTGGCACATCTATCCATCTAGCTAAAGGCCCTGCAGGACAGAATTTCTGTGCTCCTCTTTGTAATTTAGGTCACTAGGCATGCATTTTTCTGCCAGGGAAAGAGGAAACTTAACCGTGACCTTGAGAACACGCTCCCTCAATCTCATTTATAAAACAGGGATAACAATACCTAGTTTCCGGAATTGGAGATAAAGAAGGTAAAGCATCTAACACATAGAGGCAATTCAATAAATGACTGATTCCTTTCACATTCACTGTGATCCTTACTTAGTGAATCTTTATAACTGGAATCTCTGAGATATCACTTTCTCTATCAGTCGTTCTTAAGTAGAGCATTTACTCATTACTTTTAGTCAAAAATAAACCTTTTAACTGATATTTAAAACTTATCCTTTCTCATAAAATGTTAAAATATTTAAAACCTTGGGGATTAAATGTGTTCCCTTTAAATAGGGAGCAAAAAGTGTTGTCAAAATGTTTAAGTCACTTTTGAATTTATTTTATACCATCCAAGTATGAAAGATATTTTACTCATTTTTTTCTCAACAAATACGCATTTGACACTGCTGGGGATTCGATTTCCTATTTCAGCTTTATTGAGGTACAACTGAAAAAACTTTAATATATTTAAGGTATACAATGTGATGATTTGGTATGCATGTACACTGTGAAAGCATTTTCACCATCAAGATAATTAACACATTCATCACCTCATCATCTATCTAATCTATCATTTTTCTTTTTTTTAAAGATTTTATTTATTTATTTGAGAGAGACAGTGAGAAAGAGATTGAGAGAACGAGTGGGGGAGGGGCAGAGGGAGAAGCAGAGCAGGGAGCCTGATATGGGACTTGATCCCAGGACCCTGGGATCAAGACCTGAGCTGAAGGCGGATGCTTAACAGACTGAGCCACCCAGGAGCCCTAATCTAACTTTTCATTATTTTGCATGTGGCTGTCCAGTTTTCCCGTCGTTATTTATTGAAGAGAGTGTCCTTTTCGATTTTTCTTTCTTTCTTTTTTTTTTAAGATTTTATTTATTTATTTCACAGAGGGAGAGAGATCACAAGTAGGCTGAGAGGCAGGCAGAGAGAGGAGGAAGCAGGCTCCCTGCTGAGCAAGGAGCCCGATGCGGGCCTCGATCCCAGGACCCTGAGATCATGACCTAAGGCAAAGGCAGAGGCTTTAACCCACTGAGCCACCCAGGCGCCCTCGATTTTTCTTTCTTATATGTTAATGGATTGATCTAATTTCAACACATGAATACATCCGATGCCAAAATTTAGTGTGGATTTAATCTCAAGAACAACCATGGAAAGGTGTTGGTCAAGAGAAAGACAGAGCATCATGTTACTTCTCCCTTTCATGGAGGGCAGCTGACGCCACTTCTCTCCCAGTAGGAGAACCCCCTCTGGGTCAGCTGTGGCCTTTGCATGAAAACCCACCTCAGAAGAAGGGCCCTGGGGGCCAGCCTGGGCTCCAGATGCAAGGGAATCTCCAGTGCTTGTGTGCTTGCTGTTGGAATCCACAGTGGTTATGGCCGCGGGCTGGCTACTCCAAGCTCACAAATTTTAATCAGACATTTCTTGCTTCTCCAGAAAACCTTTCTGTTGCATTATGACTTGGGACAATCAAGACTTTTCTTCTAATGTCTACAGAGAAAATGCTATCCTGTTTATGTTTGCTTTTAGAGAATAAAAAACAGAACAAAAACCTCAGCACTCTTAAGACGTCCAATATACTCATCTTTTATTTTACTGTCATAATCTAAGTGGATTTGAATTAAGAATCCCTTTGGAAGACTTTGAAAGCCTAAAGCGGTTTGCAAGGAGAGTGCCAGGTAAACACTTGAAATTTGAGAACCTATTTCTGACAGAGCTTATAAATCATGATCTAAGAGTCACTGTAATTTTGGGGGGGCTCTAAATATAGGCATATGGTTTCTTTGCATAAGTCCCATAAAAAAAAACTGTACCAGTCATTGGGAAAGTAAAGGAAAAGAAAAATGCTAAGACCAATGTAACAATAATTTTTTTATCAGTCTGCTAGATCCTGCCTACACTTCTTATTTTTACTTTTTAACTATGGAGGCTTGTCACAGTGGCTGATTGAAACTGATTCACAACAGAAGCAGATTTCTAAATTGTTATATTGTGTACAATTATCGCTCCTTTAAGCCACTTATTATTATAGTTCCTGGTTAAGAAAGACCCCACAAGCAAAACAGATAAACTGACAAATACCATATAATTTATCTCTGACCCCTAATATAAGTATATATCCTTCTGTATTTGTTACATCAAGAAACACTGGTATATTTTCTTCTCAGTGAGTACATTTGCATCTTGTAATAGAAATCCTTCAGTGAAGGACTTCACTGCAACCCTGTGTGTTTCTAATGCCCTTTGCTGTTCTTTTTTTTTTCTTTTCTTTTTTAAGATTTTATTTATTTATTTGACAGACAGGGACAGTGAGAGAAGAAACAAGCAGGGGGAGTGGAAGAGGGAGAAGCAGGCTTCCCACCGACCAGGGAGCCGGATTCGGGGCTTGATCCCAGAACCCTGGGATCATGACCTGAGCTGAAGGCAGATGCTTAAGGACTGAGCCACCCAGGTGCCCCTCCCTTTGCTGTTCTGTAAAAAGGCAAGGAGAAAAAAAAAAGTATGCACTTATTTAACTTGAATTCTTAACCACTAGAAAAAAAATCTTAGGGGCTCCTGGGTGGCTCAGTGGGTTAAAGCCTCTGCTTTCGGCTCAGGTCATGATCTCAGGGTCCTGGGATTGAGTCCCACATCGGGCTCTCTGCTCAGCAGGGAGCCTGCTTCCTCCTCTCTGCCTGCCTCTCTGCCTACTTGTGATCTCTCCCTCTCTGTCAAATAAATAAATAAAATCTTTAAAAAAAATCTTAGACTTTTTTTTCCTTTGTAAAGTAAGTGGAACTCGTGAAAACACAAAATCTGGCAGTTTTAAAAAAAGCATAGTGATTAGTTTTTGCTTTTGTTTCTGTTTTACAACGAAACAGGCATATACCAAAATGTAATAAGCCAAGACTCTTTTACTCACTTTTTCAAGATGGTCTCATTAAATCAACTCAACTATTTTATTTTAGGAAAGTCTGCTTGCTCTTTAAATGCCATTTTCTTGCTCACTTCCTATTTCCCTTTGTCAGCATATCTGGAACAACTTTTTAGGAAGTTGGGCTAATTTCATTCTCTGGTTCAATTAAACTAGTATTATCACAGAGCTAACAAGGGCCACCTGCAGCATCAATAAAAACAGTTTTAAAAGTAGCTGGTGCTTCTGTCACTAATAGTGTGATGTGACCTGAGAGCAGATGTGAAGAGTATTTTACGAAGGTCGGTTGAGTATTAGAGCTGCCATCAATATGCCTCGTGGCAAGAATTATGGCGCCTTAATTGCTGACCGAAAAAAAGATGATGAAGCACTCTGTCTTGTGGCATCTTTTTATAATCAACTGATCAGATCATGAAATGTGCACAGATTGATGGTGACCTAAAGATAATTAAATTGCATTTGATTGGGTCATTATTTGAGCTGGAAAATGAGATACTGGGTCCAGAGTCCATTGTTTGCCTTGTGAATGAAAATTCCCTGGATCTCAGATCTCTAGGTGTTGTTGGTTTTGGAAGGTGAAGTTTCCCACCTACCCCAGGTAGACCTGGGCTACCTGAGTATTTAGGAGTGGCATATTACATGCCTTTATGATGTCCATGGTAAGCCACCAATGACATAATCAAAGGGCTGTTATGTTATGCACAAGGAAATAGTTAGGCAATCATGTGGTTGTCGAGATAAAATTATTGAAATTATATTTGACTTTGAGTGTTTGACTTTATAGCTTGTTCTCAGTCAACCGTGGTGTTAGCCTCATGTTGGGAAATATTGCCATGGCGATTTAATATGAAGGCTTTATCAAGTAGCCCACGTTTTACATAACACACTTTTAAAACTTTTGTCTTTTCTGAGAATGACGGCTACTTTTTGAAATCTATACATGTGGCTCCATTGAAAACCTCTGAAGAATTTAACATTGAAAAGTTTCACTGTAGCTCAAAATATTTTAAACATCTTGGAAAAGTAAATGGAGCATTAATGCATAAATAATTCAGATCTGTTTTAATTAGAGACAATTTTGAAAGCTGAAAAAAACCCACATTATATTAGTACTTTACTGATTTGGGAGAGGAAAAAAGAATCTCTTGCTCAATGTCAAATCAGAGACAATTACATACCAACAGACTGCAATTACATTGAACCGCTTGCAACGTAGCCGAGATCTCTAAAGGTGGAGAGAGGTAATATTCAGGATATATGCTTTGAGGTGTAGTTCTGCACGGTCTTGCTCGGGACAAGAGAAGCCATGATAGATGTTAGTTATAGATTTGGATGCCTTGTGTTGTAGACAGGTCATGACCTGGAGGGTATATATACAATGTGGAAGAGAGGACATTGGCTCTTACATATATATTTTCAAGAAGGTAACTTCATGAGAAAATAGAGTTTAAAAAAATATGGCAGCTTTGTCTGTATCTATCACTTTATAATCAATTAAAACATAGATTAGATATATACACCCAGACACATGCATAGTAATCATTTCTCATGATTAATAAATTTAAATATACCATATAAAATAATAAATCATTGCTACCCCAAAATACTACTAGTTAGAAAAATAGCTAGCCCAGATATTTAATTTATACTTGCACTCCCCAGTCAGCATTTTGATTAAAGCACTGAATAATCTGAAGCTAATGCGTTGTTTTCTCATGCCAAATTATAATTTTATCTATTATATTTAATCAACTAAAATTGGATTCATTTTAAGACTTATTTTATTTACCATAAGAAAGAAAACACGCTGCCAATTAACTTACAGCATGCCATTGATTTGAGGACAATCTTATTTCACTGACGATAAAATGTGATAAAATGTGTCTCTGTGAATTGAAGAAATCCGGTGTCTGTTGCACAGTTGGTTCGGTGGGAAGCAGATCCTGAGATGGGAATTAGCAGTCGGTGTGAGCTTGTGACATCAACACCTGTACAGGACTGAAGGAGGCAGGACCGACTAGGAGGAATGAGACCCTGAATGGTGAGCTATTCACAGCAAAGACCTCCCTCGTCCTTCAGGGGGCTCCGGGGCTGGGGGTGGGAGGGTCCCTCAGAGTTTCCCTCAGTTGGAAGAGGACACGGTCTGAAGCACGGCCGTTCTCTTCAGCCTCAGATCGAGGGCATTGGGAAAGGCTGGAGACATTTTTGGTTCTCCCAATGGGGGTGAGGAAGCCACTGGCTTCTAATGGGCAAAGACCAAGGATGCTGCTAATACCCTCCCCTTCACGGGACACCCCCCAACAGAAAGAACTCATCAGTCCGAGATGGCAGTAGTGCTAAGGGTAGGAACTCATGCCTGGGCAGCGGTGGGGCTGGGAACGGTGGCAGATCTCTGTGGCACACCGCAGCAGGCATTACAAGGTCCCATCTTCCAAAACAGAAACAGGCGGCTAATTAGGAAAAAAAAAAAGATGGTTTCTAATTTTAAAAGCACTACTAATATAGAAAGAGTGTAATTTTTATTGCAACGGAAGGCTGTTAGGGATCATGCATAAAGAATATCTTTCTTTTATGAAATACTTGCTGCTCCTGTGTAAATTGGAGTCAGGGTTTTCCACAATGAACTGAAACCAACGGGTTCTGCCGCACTTGGCCAGCAAGTTGTGGGCAATACTTCTTGCCGTGAGCTGTTCGATCATAGGTTTTGATTAGTCAGGGTCGTACGAATGGAGTTCCGTTGCCTTGTTAGAGATTTGACCTTGCATGACAACTAATAGCCTTCATCAAGCTGCATTTGCAAATATTATTTGCCTGTATTCCACACCGCCTGGGTCATGCTGAGTTTCAGACCATCATAAATCAGCTGTTGTAAGCGTCTTGTTTGGATTTCCAGGCAAGGAATTTGGCAGTGTCAACATCACTGAATTATCACTTCAAATAACCGCACAGACTTTCCTATAGGGTGAAAGATCATAGTCTATTATTGTTGTATTAAAAATATGTGGGATGTGCACATTGAATGTGTTTATGCAGGTGATAAAGACAGAAGTTTCACACACGTCAAATAATTAAGATAGTAAGTTAGTTATGTTACACAGGACAAATCCTGGGCCTTATTCTGAAACTGAACCTGAGCCAGTCACCCATGGAGTTAATTATAAAGAAAAGAAAAACAGAACAACAACAATAAATGTACAATAAATGTAAAAAGTTATTCCAGTAGGGAAATATTTCCTAAAATTTTACTTTATGTATTTTTTATTTTTATTTTTTTTAAAGATTTTATTTATTTATTTGACACAGAGAGAGAGATCACAAGGAGGCAGAGAGGCAGGCAGAGAGAGGGGGAAGCAGGCTCCCTGCTGAGCAGAGAGCCCGATGCGGGCCTCGATCCCAGGACCCTGAGATCATGACCTGAGCCGAAGGCAGAGGCTTTAACCCACTGAGCCACCCAGGCGCCCTATGTATTTTTTATTGAAGGATATTTGACACATGGGGTACCATTAATTTCGGGTATATAACATGGTAATTCAATAACTGTATACTTTATATTTTGCTTACAAATATAACTACCATCTGTCACTGTACAACCCAATTGCAATACCATTGACTACATTCCCTATGCTGTTCCTTTCAACCCCCTGAAACTGGAAGCCTGTAACTCCCACTCCCCTTCACCCATTTTGCACATTCTCCTATCCCTCTCTCCTCTGGCAACCATCAGTTTGTTCTCTGTATTTATGGGTCTACTTCTAGTTTTTGTTTGTTTGTTTATTTGTGTGTTTTTTGGATTCCATATATAAGTGAACCCATATGGTGTTTGTCTTTGTTTGTCTGACTTATCTGCCTTAACATAATACCCGCTGGATCCACCCATGTTGTTACGAATGGGAAGAGCTCATCCTTTTTAACAGCTGAGTAGCATTCCATTATATACATATTTAATATATTATACCTTTTTTGTCCATTCATCTGTTTATGGACATTTGGGTTGCTTCCATATTTTGGCTATTGTAAATAATGCTGCAGTAAACATAAGGGTACACATATCTTTTTGAATTAGAGTTTTCATTTTCTTTGGATAAATACCCATTAAGACAATTACTGGATCATACAGTATTTCTATTTAACTTTTTAAGGAACCTCCATACTGTTTTCCAGAGTGGCTGCACCAGTTTGCATTCCCATCGACAGTTCCCCTTTCTCCACATCTTTGCCGACACTTGTTGTTTCTTGTGTTTCTGAGTTCAGTCATTCGGACGGGTGTGAGGTAATATCTCACTGTGGTTTTGATTTGTATTTCCCAAATGGTAAGCGATGTCGAGCATCTTTTCATGTGTCTCTTGAGCATCTGTATGTCTTCTTTAAAAAAATGTCTGTTTAGCTCCTTTGCCCGTTTTAATCAGATTATTTGTTTCTGTGGTGTTGAGTTGTGTACATTCTTTTTTATATTTTGGGCATTAACCCCTTATTAAATATGTCATTTGTGAATACCTTTTGTTGATGGTTTCCTTTTCATTGATGGTTTCCTTCATTGTGCAGAAGCCCTTTATTTTGATGTAATCCCAATAGTTTATGTCTGGTTTTATTCCCTTTGCCTGAACACCCATGTCTAGAAAACTGTTACTAAGGTTGATGCCAAAGAGATTATGGTCTATGTTTTTTTCTGGGAGGTTTATGATTTCAGGTCTTACGTTTAGGTCTTTATGTAATAGAGAGAGAGAGAGCACAAGCAGAGGGAGCAGCAGGCAGAGGAAGAAGGAGAAGCAGGCTCCCCACTGAGCAGGGAGCCTGATGAGGGACTCGATCCCAGAATCGTGGGATCATGACCTGAGCTGAAGGCAGATGCTTAACCGACTGAGCCACCCAGGCGCCCCACATTTAGGTCTTTAATCCATTTTGAGGAAAATACTTTGATGCAAACTCCTAAACCTATCAGGTTTATTTTGAAACTTAATAATATGTTTATTCGCTGGGACTAAAGTCCCCTTAAGCAGTGAGCAAGGCTGGCGCCTGGATCCCCCAGCCTGACTTGGAGCAGGGATTAGCAGTGAAATGACCTCCCCCTAGGCTGCAGCAGAGCGGCCCAGCCCAGGGCAGCACACAGCAGCTAGCAGCATCCCTCGTGAGACTGGAGAAGAGGACGGTGTCCCTGAGGGTGGAGCACTCTTTAGCCGAGCACCAGCCCCTCCTGGGCGCCAACAGGATGGACTCCAGCAGGGGCTGTCCTGGGCACGCCCGCCTGCCTGTTCAGCTCTCTGCAAGGACCGATTGCCCTAAGCTCTGGCCGGTTTTCACGAAACAGATTTCAGTTTCCAAAAGGCTGTGCCTTGAAGAGCAGCTCCCCTCCAGGCCATCCTGCTGTGGGCAAGCCTCACCTCACCTCACACGAGGCTTCCTTTTTGCACACGTGGCTTTGGTTATCAAAACAGACTCTGCCCTTGCAGATACTATTAGTGACCCTGAAAACTGCTCATCAGCAAAATAACTTAAACCCTTTACTTACCTAAGGCACCTCTATGGGGAATCCCATGCATATTGGTCACAAAAGGCATTGTGCAGTGTCTTCCAAGGCTTTCGCATTTATGAAGTGCTTTTGCATCTTCGTGATGTTGTGGTTTTCATTTTATCGATAGCTTGATTTTTCCGCTCTTTTTTTATTGCAATTCTTGTGTGCACACGCTGAGCTCATGACTGAATTTAAATGTTCAGGACTTTTTGACCATATCTGGACTGTTGGCAACCCCACGTCCACAGGTGTGTCCTGCCTTCTCAATGTCATGTGACAAATGTCACGTAAGACATTTGTGAACAGCAAACCCCACTTTCACTGTGCTTCACTGTATTCTATGTTCTTCACTTATGTGACTTCTCCTGGACAGATGCGTATTCTGAGCACAGGCAAGCCATGGCCATACTATTTTCCAAGCTGGAGAGCAAGTGCACAAGGACCGGAGAGAACATATAGACAATTCACGAAGAACTAGGCTCTATATCATATCGATTACTTTAACGTGAAATTTAATGTCTCTTTGTTATTTATTATAATCCCATTTTACTTATTTCTTTTCCTTTCTGGAAATTAAAACCAGTCATTTATGTCACTTAATTCAATTGGTATGTTTTTAAAGAGGCATAATATAAAACTATTTCTATATCAGCCGAGCGAGTTGCAATGGCATAACTAATGGCATGTTGGCGAATCTCGTCTGCGGAAATCTTCTTGAAAACCTTCATTTTCATGAGTGCGATTACAACAAGATCCTTGTTTTGTTTAAAGACAGAAAAAGCACTGTTCGGTGTGAAGAGATTATTTCTTTGGCAAGATTATTTCAAAGGCTCCATGGGACCAGCAGGTCTCTGAGCGGCAGCCACTTCTAGAAGGAGCAGGATTTTCTGTGATGAGACAGAGGAGAAGGCCCGCCACCCAGAGGGGCTGCTTGGGGTGAAGAGGAGAATTCTGCAGACAGTTAGAGGAG
>LNAC01000716.1:0-59526 GCA_002007465.1 Ailurus styani | reverse complement strand
GGGGGGGGGGGGTTGGCGGGGGAGGCCAGCATCACGGGCATGCGCACTGAGCTTCCAGCTCTGCGGGGGTGGGGGGGTGGGGGGGGAGCTTCTTCCCTGACCCTGTGCGTTCAGTTCCCTGGAGCTGGTGTGGTACTCCTCCCCCTCCGCCCAGACTCCTGCTGTGACCTGGAGATGCCACCGCCATTCCCATGTGCCAGTTCCCGTTGATGGGAAAACAAACAAACTAACTAACAAACTAACAAACAAAACACCCAAAGGGGCATTTTTTTTATTGTCCCTTATGAGAATTTCTAATGTTTTAGGAACTAAGAAAAACGTTGTCTCCCCATGAAGGGTTGTCGTGATTCCCTCTGAAAGTCAAGTAGACCAGGATTTGAACTCTCAAGTCATCCCAAGAGTTCACCTACGTCTTTACTTTGTTTAAGCCTCGTTTACCTCTTCATAATTAATTTTGAAATAGCCACATTATTTCAAATCATTTCAATATGATTTGTCTTTTTTGTATGGTATCTTAGGGACTTAGGGTCTTTTTTTTTTTAAGATTTTATTTATTTATTTGACACACAGAGAGAGATCAGATCACAAGTAGGCAGAGAGGCAGGCAGAGAGAGAGAAGGAAGCAGGCTCCCCGCTGAGCAGAGAGCCCAATGCGGGGTCCATCCCAGGACGCTGAGATCATGACCTGAGCCGAAGGCAGAGGCTTTAACCCACTGAGCCACCCAGGTGCCCCTAGGGTCTTTTTTTTTTCCCCCCAGGAGCAGGAGGGTAGACAGAGCGTTGAAGCAGCCCGCAGCCTGCACCCGTCCTGGGACCTGGGGAGTTGCTTTCCTGTAACAGAGCCAGAAGCCAGCAGGTGCACAGGAGGAACCCAGAAGCAGCCAGAGAGCACGACCTCGGCAACGTGGTGCTTGCACCTCCCAGACACATCTGATCACGGTCGGCCCAGCCCTGACCCCAGGGACCGCAGTACCTGTCCTTTCCCAGGATGTTGGGAAGACTGTTGCTGGGTGTCCAGGACTTAAGGGCTACAGTCGTCCTAACTGCACACTTCTTACAATTTTTTATACCTTGAGAATTTAGGACTCCCCCTGCTGCCTATGGCCCTGTGTCTTTTCTTTGGCTGACGTGGAGATGTGAGAGAAGGTCGGGAAAAATTCAAGGTGAGGCTTCTGATTCCTCTCCTCTCCATTCTTGTTTCGGGTTATGGGGGTGGGTGGGTCAGGATGATGAGTGGAGGCAGCTTTCATTCTCCAGATCTGAGGACACAGCTGGTGTCACCCTGGGTCTGTGTCCTCTTTCTCAGAGGATGGGCCTTTGGAAAATACAGAACACCTGAGTTTAAACGCAAGCCTCAAAGGCAGAATGTTTGACTCTTGCAAAAACTATAGAACAATAGAGACCTGATGGGTCACAGGGCCTGGAGGAGTCCTTTGGTGTGCTTGGACGGGCCACCAAGGGAGGTCAAGGCAGGGTGCAGGCAGAGAGTCCAACAGACGTGGGCACGTGCCGTAATCAGGGTCTGAGGGTAGAGTGTTTTTGGAATGCCAGAGCTAAGGCCAGATTGGTGAATTCCAATGGAAAAGAGCAGGGTTTTGGTAAACTCTGCAAGGGTGGACATTTTATCTAAGGGGCTCACCCAGGGAAGGAGCGGGAGGCAGGAGAGACTTATTCCCCAGGGTCACGGGCATGTCCTATCGGGAAATCAGGGACTTACCCTCGTGACCCTGCTGGCTGTTACCCAGTGCATGAGATGCTCCAGGGGGGGCTAGTGTCACCTCAAGACCCCTGCAGGCCACTGAGCCACACAGAATGGAGGCCGATGCAGGAATGTGATGCCATCCTTTACCTACAACCCCAACACTCAATTTATACCCTTGAGATGAGTCACAAGGCCACAGCCCCAAACCTTCCTTGACTGACAGGCTCATGGTTCTGTCTTGCTCCTCACGTGAAGGAAAATGTTAAGGGCCATTCATGGGTTTTTTTCGGGGAAGAGCAGGGATTACAAAAATATTTTCATGTAGAAATGTAGGTAGCAGCAGCTGCTAAATGAGATGAATCTGAATCACTTACGCACTGAGTTCTTCCAGCGAATGATGGGAATAGTTCTGGAATTTCTCCCTGCTCCACTTCAAACTCCAGCTTGTTTTGGAGATTGTTAGGGGGACGATACAAATATTTATTATGATCGACATGAAAAGGGGCATGATCAAAAA
Organism: Ailurus styani; assembly: GCA_002007465.1. NCBI lineage: Eukaryota > Metazoa > Chordata > Mammalia > Carnivora > Ailuridae > Ailurus > Ailurus styani. The sequence continues at coordinate 57,307 of LNAC01000716.1, read as the reverse complement.
GTTCGAATATTTATCAAATTATAGAAATACGGTGCTGCAAAGCTGAGGTATTATAATGTTGATCAGCAATATTTACCACTTGCATAATTCGCAGAGTTCTCTACAAGATGTCTGGGGAGTTTTACAATAAATAGAATATCAGCATAAACCACTGTTTTGAAAAGACAGAGAAGAGGTGAAGGGGATTCAGAGACTCAATCTTTTAGTTATAAATAGGTCACAGGGATGAAAAGTTTAACATAAGGGATACAGTCAGTAATTTAGTGACAAGTTTGCATGATAGGTGACGGATAGTAACTAGGACTCACTGTGGGGCCGCTACATTAAGTATATAAATATCCAATCAGTATGTTGTACACCTGAAATTAATAAAATATTGTATGCAAATGAAAATTTAAAAAATAATGAAAAAAGACAGAAGGGGAGGAAGGAAGGGGATTATGGGAATATGTGTAATAAATACAGAACTGGTAACCAGGTTTGTTACAAAAGTCATGAGAGTTGACGCGGTAATAGAAGTCAGTCCAGGGCGCCTGGGTGGCTCAGTGGGTTAAAGCCTCTGCTTTCGGCTCAGGTCATGATCTCAGGGTCCTGGGATCGAGGCCCGCATCGGGCTCTCTGCTCGGCGGGGAGCCTGCTTCCCCCTCTCTCTCTCTGCCTGCCTCTCTACCTCCTTGTGATCTCTCTCCCGCTGTGAAATAAATAAATAAATAATCTTAAAAAAAAAAAAGAAGTCAGTCCAATTCAGATAGGCTACCCATAAGGAATCATTTGGAAGCATTACGTTAAAACGAAGAAAAATAGGAGTTGGCGTCGTTCTGGAACACGGGGAGATGCAGATGAAGGAGCACTGTGAGGGCAGGCTGTGTCCTGGCCGCTGTGAGGCCGGCTGGTACTGCGAGTTCACTGACAGCTGGCTGACAGTGAAGCTTAAATGAACGGAGTAGAAGAATTATCTTCTAATTCTTCAGAAGAATCAGAGAACGATTGTAGCACGTTATATCCTGAGTTTTAGCCATCTCTTTGCCACATGGCATCGTAGCACTTCCCTACCCAGAAGCATCCTGAGAAATGCGAACTTTAGAACTTTCTTCTTACCAAAGCGGAACGTGGAAATAATACTTCCACGTTCCCGAGGAAATGTCTGCGGGATCACTCAAGCATTGAGGGAGGCTACAGCCACTGGTTCTCTCCATGAAACTTTCTCTTTGGGGATGCTCTAAATCTCTTCTTCCTCTTTCCAATTCTCCTATAATTGCTTGACTGCCCTTAAGCTCAGGATTAGATGTTCTGCTTTGATTTGAGAGGCCTTGGGGACACATAACGGAACTGAGAATCACAGTTTATGACATTGACATCACACCTGTGGGATAATAGTCTGAGAACTTTTTTTAAAAAGTAAATCGGAGAAGATCTGAAAGTGAATGGGACTTTGGGGCGCTACCAGCATTGTTCATGTTCTCGCTCAGTGGTGCGTGGACACCGGGATGGGGGGTGGGGAAGGACAGCTGAGACGACACCCTGTTGGGAGACATGGCAACATTTGAGTCCTCTCGGATGCCGAGGGAATTGAGATGGTGGAATCCATGTCAGAGTCACAAGAGAGCAATTTTCCCTGGGGTGGGAAATGAATCATCACGAATACCTTGGTAGTGATCTTGGAGATGACCTTGATAGGAAAACCATCTGTGGCTAGCCCATCATTCCCACTGCATGGAAAGTAAGTTCACCTGCTATTATAAGGGCTCTAAGGAACACAAGTGCTCACTGGGAGTTGTTCTGTGAAGTTTTTTGTCTGGACCCAAGGAAATTCTGTACATCTTGCCGTTTACTGCCCGGAAGGCTGGTGGTAGCAGCCTCTGTGGTCTTTGGTCATATTCCCTCTTGTTATGGGGAGAAATAGTCTAACTTAAGTTCTTGTGCTCGTGAAATGCTCTCATGGTTTACTAACCCTTTCTAGTGATTCACAAGTCCTTCCTGAGACTGATAGAGAAAACAGCGGAATTCGCAGCGTCTGTGAGAAGACTCCTATTTTCTTCTCCAGGATCCCTGTTCTTAGAGAAATGTCTTCTTCACAGACTTGAGGAGAAACACCCTTCAGAGGTGATCAATAAGAGAGAGGGAACCCATCGGACCGTGACTGTGGTCTTGCTTCGGCAGGCAGCGCTGCGCTGGGAACCTGCAGGGTCTTCATGGATGTCCCTGTGGCATCTGATTAGCTACAAGGAAAAAGAAATATGGCTGGCGAAGTGTCCCCATGGTGTTAACAAGAGGCGGGTGAGAAACAGGTGTGGCAATTTCTCTGTTTAATTAGATGTTTGGCATAAAGTCGTTTGAGGTGCTTTGTATCCTAATCCGTCTTTTTTATTGGAGCTCCAGAAGAACTGTTTTAGTGATATTGTATGTTTTAAGACACTTGTGGTATTTGGGGGCCAGACTTGGATACCATGATGGCAAAGATGGAGTTCGAGGATTGTGAGTGGGAGGAGGAAAGGGGGCCACGCGGCAAGGGACTCCCAGAACCTCCAGCCAGGGACTCCCAGAACCTCCAGCCAGGGACTCCCAGAACCTCCAGCCAGGGACTCCCAGAACCTCCAGCCAGGGACTCCCAGAACCCTCCCCTCCCCTGGGACATCACGCCTTGTTCACTTGCTGCCCTGGCTCTGTTCACTCCGCAGCCCTGAAGCATGGCTGGATGGCAGCTGGGGCCCTAGATCTCGCTGGCTGGGCCCGAGATCTCACGGTATTTGAATGTGTACATGAAAAAGGTAGCCCGGACTTCCAGCTCTAGCTCTAGAGCACAGAACAGGTAGATCTCAATGAGAGTGGAATTAGGAGGACTTGGAGCTCCAGCCAGAAAGAAGTATGATAATGCGAGAAAGTTGTGTGTGTGTGTGTTTGTGTGTGGGCGTGGTGGTTTCTCTAGAGAAACCGAGCCCAGAGGATATTATGAAGAATTGGCCCACATAGTTGTGGAGGCTGAGAGCCTGATCATCTGTGGTCAGCAAACTGGAGACCCAGGGGAGGGAAGTCAAGTGAAGACCAATGTCCTGCTCAGAGTCAGGGAGGCAGAGAGAGGGAAATCTTTTGCTTTACTCGGCCTCCAAGGGATGGGATGAGCCCATTCACGCAGGGCTGGGGTGGGGGGGGCAGTCTGCTTTATTCAGTTTACTGATGGAAACGTTAATCTTACCCAGAAACACCCTCACAGGCATACCGAGAATGATGTTCAACCAAGCATCTGGGCGCCCATGGTTCAGTCAAATTGATATATAAAATTAACAATCACAGAGTGTTTTATTATATTAACAGAACCCAGAACAAGACAAGATGATGTGTCTATAGCTTTATTTCCATTGAGTGAATACGTAGGAAAAACAACGTTTTGGCTTCAACTTAATAATTGTGTTCTCTAATTGAAAAAAAGACAGGGGACTTAACTGGGAGATTAGTTTATTTACTGAAATTCAATAAATAGCTTTCTACAGACAGCTGATTGACATGTTCGAGGTGTGTGTGTGTACAATGTATAGGTGATTTTTTTATAGATTAAGTTAGCTGGAGCTTTAGAGGATTTGCTTAGGTGAAATTTAAGGGAATGCCTTAATTTAAAAAGAAATATTTTTTTCTTCTTGTTAGAAAAGTAGCTTGAAACAAGTTCTATTCATTTCCAAAGGTCAGTATTGACCTTCAAGGTTTTCCTCTGGATGTGCGGGTGAAATGAGTCACAGTTGCCAGTTTTTTCTTAATATTACAAATCATGCTTTTTCCCACTTCGGCATTTCAGAAAACAATTGCGCTCATCCTGCTGTCAGGTACTTCCTGCCCTGTGTCTTGTACCACTTTCGAGAATATTTCTGAATAGGCTAATGAGGCTCTCCATCATTAGGGTTCCCTTCTAAGGGCTTGGGAGGTAGCACTTTTTAAAGCTATATATGATATTGTCAGTGAAAATTTCATCTTCGAGGAGATGTATGGGTTCAGCTAACATTTAATCCTTCTTTTCAATTGGTCCTATAGGTACATAGATCCCAATCTCTAGAACATATTTACTTCTTTGCCACATTTCTTAAAAAAAAAAACATACACACACAACTTTTTTTTCCTTTATGAAGCACACAGAGAGAAGCTGTTAAATAGCATAATGTCTCATCACGGAGTGGATGTTTTGGGGGACTCGCATCTCAGATCAGGAGGGGGAATGCTCCTGGTCTCAGCAAGATAACCGACATTCTAAATCCTAACAGAGAGGAGTAATTTTGTCACCTTTTATACTTTATACAAATAAAATCATACAGAATAGACTTGGGAGCCTGGCTTCTTTCGCTTGTGTTATATTCTAGAGATTCTTCCCTGTTGTCGCAGACAACTGTAATTTGTTCAAATTTATTGCTACAAATAATCTATGAGCACATAACAATGTATCCACTCTTCTGGTGATGTACATTTGCATTGTTCTCAGGTTTTGGCTATTAGGAGTAATTCCAGTTTGAATATTCTTGGACACGCTCCTTGGTACACATTTGGATCCATTTTTGTTGGGTCTACACACGAGAGAAATTTTTGGCTCGTGGGGTACAGTTATTTCCAAGTTTACACATAACATCAATTGGTTTTCAAAGTCACTGTAATAATTTACATATCCTTCAACAGTGTGGACACTCATTGTGACCCCACAGCCTTACCAATAATGGGCATTGTTTTCCTGCCTTTGTTCTCTGTTTGTTTGTTATTATTTGTTTGGGCAGCTTAACCCTTTCTGTGGTTGAGTAATGATAGCTCCCTGTAGTGTTATTTGCATTTCCGTGGTGGTTAATGAGTTTAAACATCATTTCATGAGTTTAACGGCCACGTGAGAGGGAATACATGCAGGACAGGGGCAGAAGGAGGAGGGAGGAGGGAGAGCGTGTTTTGGAGAGGTCCACAGATCAATGCGCTCGGTCTGTTTGCAGCAGTTTTACCAGGAAGGATTGGGGCACTAGAGCACCCAGGCTTTGTCACCTCTCTCCTGTCTTTTCCAAAGTGTTCATTATGGGTTACGCTTACTCCTAAACTCAAAGCATTTAGATCCACTTAATGAGTCACAGAATTCAGTTGTCAGAAATGGCCGACGATAACTATTTTGAAGTATCAAACAAGAGTTACAGTTACTAGATTATTTGGGGAAACCTGTATGTTCCAGAACAGATCTTGGCAGCCCACTCTCAGGAATACCCTGGTTATGCTTCCAAGTGAACTACCGGACATGCTTGTAATTAGGTATTGGTTCTGTCACAGAAAGAGTTGAGTCATTTCTATGGGATGGTCCCTCACAGGGATGTTGAAATGCCAGGGATCATTCGTGACATACCTCAGAATGCCTCTTCCCAGTAAAGAATGCCTCTTGTGCCTCTTCCTTCCTCTCCATCCCCTCAATAGTCGTGGACAAACCAGGCTATGGTCTAGCTTTAGAGAATGTCCACCACCCTCCTTCTATGAATATGTGTTTACTTCACCTACCAGGTCATTAATTTCAAAAGGTTTCAAATCTTTTGTTCAAAACTTCATTTTTCTAGAACCACGTCTGAGTAAAGTTGAACAGACTCAGGCCTCCATGTGCATCATCTCAATGGAACATGTAGAGGTCATGAGCTTGGAGGCACCACTCTCCAGTTGTGAATACCAAGCAGATTCTGTAAGCTCACCTGAATCTTACAAACTTAAAAATGGATATAATAATAATATTAGCTATTCCAGATTCTCACGAGTTTAAATTAACTCATGTGTGCATGTGTGCCACTTCCTGAGAACACTCTCTGGTACACAGCTAACAGTCAGTAAATGGGAGGCCTTAGTCTTCAAGCTGCTGCAACTTACATTATTACTAATCCCATTCTTTTGTAGAGTGCTTTTCTTTTTTCTCATTTGGCTCTCGCATAACTTGCTTCTAATTTCTAGGACAGTCAAGCTCACTTTGTCTATAGGGGGTTATCAGAGAAAGCAGCAGGTGGCATCCGTGAAGAAGGATGGAGGTAAGATAGGAGTTGACCAGCGGGAACAAGGTAGACAAGATACAGTGAGGATGGGATTTGGGGTCGGGGAGAGGAAGAGTTCATGGCAACACAGATTCTGAGAAATTGAAGAGGGACAGAGAAAGGAGTTTGACTCAGTTAAAACTCATTTATTTAGGCAACTTTGGCTTGAATATAGATGTCCAGGAGTAGTTCTGACTAAAGTCAGTCTCGACGTTGATGCAGATTGAATCTGTCTCCATGGCTACTGCCAGAATTCAATGTTCAGATGTGTGTGATTACTCTACCACCGATTACTTAATTTATTTAATCTTCAAAATAACAGAACTGAAGTAGGAATAAATATCTTCCTAAAAATTAAAAAAATACATGTCATCTCAACTAACAATTTCTTTTGGTGCCGGTGCTGTGGTAGAACTTCGTATGCACTCATCATTCAACCCTTACAACAGCCTCATGGGGAAAGACGTTGAGGCTGCGGAATGGCCCCACTCTTCCCCAGCCACGTAGCTGTGAGGCAGTGGTTCCTGTGCCTATGGGCTACTTTGGAAAAGGCCATTGAGCATCTCACAGAGGGTCGCCTGAACCAAGGTCAGAGCATGACTGCACCATGCACAGATCATTCAGACTCCGTGGGCTTTCCCTTCTTCATGTTTAGGTCTAAGGACCTTTCGAATTTTAAGGTTTCCTGACCCTGTGAGGACCTGGGTGCCCAGGTCCTTTTTCTAGAAAAGTGAGTACTGAGAGAAGAAGGGAGAGAAACAGGAACATGAGGAAAGCACATCTGTCACGACTTTTAAATTCGTTCGTTCATTCATTCATTCATAAAGGCACCAGCCCCATCTCCATTTCTAGGAATTTTGGTAGGTCACCAATAATGGTATGTTAGGAAATTCTTTACAAATGTGTATTGGAGGGTCTCTTGGTGTGTCAGTGATAAATTCTGATTTTTGTTCATGAGAAAAATGAACAATGATGAAAGTGGAGGGGGGGATGCTTTCCTTAAGTTGAAACTTGATCTGATTTTATTAGAATAAGGAAAACAGGAAAAATGTTGATTTTATTACAAGTAATGATAATGTCATTAACATACATTATTAAATGTATTGTAATTAACAATAATATGTAAACTTTCCTATTGATTTAGCAGAACTGAGGTTTCCAAGATAAAAAAACTCACATCTTTCAAATAATTCTCTTGATGATAATATTAATTTTCATTACATACACCCAACTGATAGCCTTCAATATTTTAAATTGCCTATTAAATATGTTCCCCAAATCAAATGAACATAAATAACTCTGCGATTTAAATTAATTGATAATCCATGATTTCTGTTTTTTATTTCATCTAGGTCTTTGGGTTTGATTGAGAAGATTTTAAAGCAGCATTTCTGTGAGATCAGGAGTCTCTTATGGTTTGTGTCCTTCCCCATCCCATCTTGTTTCATTATTTTTCCAAACTGAGGGTTACTGGGGGGTGGGAGGGTTGGGATAGGGTGGATGGGTTATGGACATTGGGGAGGGTTTGTGCTTTGGTGAGTGCTATGAAAGATGTAAGCCTGATGATTCACAGACCTGTACCCCTTGGGCAAAGAATAAAAATAAAATTAAAAAAAAATAAAGCAGCATTTCTGTTAGATATTAATGTTATCATTTTAATCTTGTAGATTCAGAACCAATTTATTTTTATGTAAAGCTAATTTCAACCTAATTAAAACCAGATTGTGCTCTATTTTGTAGTTATTACAGATTCTACTCACTGATACATATTCTTCAGCATAGATATTTTTTCTTTTCTATTTTTATGCTTTAAATTTATAATTGGTTTCTAAACTTTACAACAGGTTTTCCTATTTGCAAATAACCTGTAGAAGCCTAAAATAGCAAGGTTTTTTGTCTTTTCTTTCACCCCAAATATTTTCTTACTACGAAAACAGAAATTCCTATTAGTTAAGAGTATCATTAATTATATCTTTTTCTTTCTCCCTCCTATAATGTGAGTTCCATTGGCAGCATAGAGGATAATATTTGTCAAATGGTAAATTTGTATTAATAGATTTCAAATAAGTTGGGTATTTTTTCTCTCAAAATCCATAAAAATATTTCTTTCCTTCCTCCTTTTTCCCCATGTCCCTCCTTCCTTCTTTGCTCCTTGTGTTCATGAAGGTTACGTTTTGTTGCCCTTCTGTCCTGAGCTCCACTGGCCTTTTAATGTATTGTTCGGTTTCCTAGTATTTCGTTGAAGATTTTTACATACTACATTCATCAAGGATACTAACCTATAATTTTATTTTCTTGTGGCATCCTTCTCTGGTTTTGATATCAGGGGAATGCAGGCCTTGTAAAATGAGTTAATTCTTCTTCATTTTTTTTTTTAAGAACAGTTTGAAAAAGACTGAGATTCATTCTTTTTTGAATGTTTGGGAAAACGTTACTAGTGAAGTAAGTCATTTGGTCTTGAACTTTTGTTTGCTTGGGGAAGTTTTGATTAGTGATTCAGTCTTCTTACTAATAATCAGTCTGTCCAGATTTTTCCTTTCGTTATGATTCAGCCTTGGTAGGTTGTATGTATGTTGTATTGATCCACTTCTAGATTGTCCAGTTTATTGGTGTGTCATTGTTCATAGTAAACTCTTAGGACCCTATGGAGCTATAATAATCAAGACAGTGGAATATTGACATGAGGATAAAAAAATAGAAGAGAAGGGATGTCCAGATAGACTCACATATATATAGTTAATTGATATTAAAGGCACCCGGGTCATTTGAAAGCAAAAATATGACCATGTGACAATGTGAAGAAAGCATATTTGTCTCTTCCATTTTATTTAAATACAGGTAATCTCTTCTTTTTTTTAAAAAAATTTTTATTTCTCTATTTGACAGAGAGAGACACAGTGAGAGAAGGAACACAAGCAGGGGGAGTGGGAAAGGGAGAAGCAGGCTTCCCACTGAGCAGGGAGCCCAAAGCGGGGCTCGATCCCAGGACCTGAGCCGAAGGCAGACGCTTAACGACTGAGCCACCCAGGTACCCCACAGGTAATCTCTTCTTAAAAATACATATGTATTTGCCAAAAAGTCATCGATCTAAATATAATTAAAATTTGCTGAGTTTATTTTATGTGAATTATGTGCCAATAAAGTTAACAAACACGTTAGGTAGAAAATAGAAAAAGAGAGAAAAAAACCCTACCATTGTGAGATTATTTTAGTTGACCACTTTTGACATATTTTTCTGCATAAATCTAAATGATTATTTATTACTGTCCCACTTAAAAAATTGTTAAAAATTGTGAATGGTTTTCAGGTAGATTTCTGGGTGCTGTTGGTTATGTGATCAGGTTTTCAGGTAGATTTCTGGGTGCTGTCGGTTATGTGATCAGGTTTTCAGGTAGATTTCTGGGTGCTGTCGGTTATGTGATCAGGTTTTCAGCCCCTGAGTACTGAGCACTCCACACCCTCTTTCCGCAGCCACACATGTGGACAAGCCATGTGTAGTTTCATCCATCCTCTTGGGGAAAAATAGAATAAGTGGCCAGAAGAAGGGGAGTATTGTCTCCTTTTTCTACCTTCGCACTCCGGTCTTACGTCTCTAAAGCAAAGAAAAACCCACCGATCCCTGAACATAGTTATATCAACTCTCTGGTGTGCATATAAGAAGTATACCTGACTATTGTGCCATAACTTCAATCTTCCTATTACAAGTATTTCCAAAGATACTCGCACTAATTTTTATATATCAGCATTTTAATGTTCACCCTCCCCCCCCACAAAAAAAAATTCTTGCTGTCTTTCCCTGGTCTTTAGCTTCATTCATCCTGGAAGAAGGAATGGCCCTGGGGGTGGTGAGGGGATGCATGTTTCTACAGATGTTAAAGATGTTTTCTTGACACTTAGGAGGAAAAACATTTTAGATATGTTCCTGGTTTGCTGACTGGAGACCCACAGGAATTTCTCCTTTATCAGATTGGCTGAGATGACAACAGTAACAACAAAAAACTTTGGGTTCTGACTTGATTTATCCTGAAGATAAATTCATGCCTTATCATTGATCTTTTGAGTGAGGTTATATACAATTTAGACCAATGAAAATTAACATGTGAAAGAATGGAAACCCCAAGCAACAGCTCATCAACACATAAGTGAGAGTTATGAATACAAGTCAACTCTGTGTTGACAAATAACATAAGCACAATGTCGGACCTTACAAGGCTTGCAGGAGGGTTTGCAACCTGATTGTAAAGAGCCTAATTTAATTTTTATTCAAGAGTTGTCCATAGAGAGCATCTGTGATTTCAATTTTATAGGCTACATACATAGACTTCTGTGCTTAACTCTGGATAAGCATCTTCAGTGTTCAGGAATACACATTTGTTACAAGGCTGTTTATTTCTGCTCTGTGTTCTGTATTTCTGACCTGGTGGTTTTGCTTAGGGGAACTGCATTAGCATGAACACGGCTGGTGATGTAAAAGAAAGGATTTAGACTTGCTTGAAAAATGGGCTCTGCGTGATGGATTTTCTAGGTTGATAAGAAAAACAGCAGGAGTCTATCACTGTAATAACAAACTTAGTGCTGTGGAATAAGACAAACATGATGCTTAATTTACCAATGCTATGATAAAAAATGTATTTTACTTAATCAGATTTTGCAACATTATATTTTCAATGGATATATACTTTCAGTATCAGGAACATATAGTACCTACAATTCCTTTCTTCTTTTCTTTTCTTTCTTCTTCTTTTTATTCATTTAGTAAAGCATTCTCTTTGGGAAGATACATTTCCTTCTTCATAATTTCTGATGAACATATATACTGCTAAATTATTTTATGCATATCTATAAATTCTCTAACTCAGAGCTAATTAGCTCTTCTTAGCCAGTGAAACTGCAGGAAATTTTTTAAAAAGATTTTATTTATTTATTTGAGAGAGGGGGAGAGAGAGAGGGAGAGAGAATCTGAAGCAGACTCTGCGCTGAGCACAGAGCCCAGTGAGGGGCTTGCTCCACAGCTGCAGGATCATGGCCTGAGCCAAAACCAAGAGCAGGTGTTTAATCTACTGAACCACCCAGGTGCCCTGAAACTGCAGGGAATTGTACTGGGAGTGCATTCCCCAGTCACGTTCTACTTTTTGTGTCTCCCTTGACCCCTTGATCGGCGTTCCAGTCCCATAGATCTTTCTCTTAGTTTTTGGTCAAATCTTTTACACATTTGTAAATTTTCTGTCTTATCTCATAGGAGGAACTATTTCAAAGTCATAAAACTTTGAGAAACAGTTCTATCAACCAGGATTTTAAACACTAGTTAACTTCAGTTATAATATTCATGAAAATGTTAATGACTATTAAATACCTTAGTGTTGCTTATTCGTTTTTTTTTCTGAATGTGAGTCACAATCTTACTCAACATAATTAAATTATAGGATGAGTTACAGCTTGTAAACAATGTTTTCCATAATAGTCACAAAAGAATTAGGACCTTTAAATTACTAAATGATATGTCACGGTTATTCAGAAATACCACAAAATATGTAATAGATTAATGAAAGCATATAAAGCAATTGTTCACAGGGGCATGAGGGCTGAATAGAAAATAATGTACAAATTTTGGGTATTAAAGAAAAGTTGAAGGTTAGCAGTGCGGTAAATCAAGTAATGGTCCCTGAAGATATTCACATCATAATTCCCCAAATCTGCGACTGGGAACTAAGGGAGCTGGTAGAATTAAGGTTGCTAATTGACTGACCTTAAGATAGAGAGATGATCCTGGGTTTCTGCTTGGGCCCAATATAATCACAGTGGTCTTTCATGTGCATGAAGGAGGCAGAAGGAGAGGTGGGAGAAATGGAATTTGAGGACTTGTCTTTCTGCGGCTGGCTTTGAAGATAGAAGGGGACCGGGAGAGGAGATGACGGTGACCTCTACCAGCTGGGAAAGGTCAGGAAATGGATCATCCCCTTGAATCACCCCCGCCCCCCAAAAAAGAACCCAGCCCTCCTGACACCTTGGTTATAGCCCAGAGAGACCCATGTTGGATTACTGCTTTAAGAAACTGTAAGATAGTAAGTTTGTGTTGATATAAGCCACTAAATTTGTGGTAATTTTTAGGGTACCAATAGGAAACCAATGCAATCAGAATGGGAAAACAAGCTTTAAGTGGACTAGTATTAAATAAAATGCATGCAATAGTCAAATTTTGTCTTATGAAAATTTTCATAAAATTTGTTGGAGTTCTGCAGATATTTATTCTGAACACAATAGAGAATTAAAGACCTAAGTCTGATGTTACTTTGCATAAAGAAAACAGACTTAAGGGTTAAAGAGAAGTCGATAGAAAAGTAGCTAACTTGTTTTAAAAACAATTTATTTTACAGATGGCTCTCTCTCTCTCAGGATCCAGTTTCCAAAACATTTTAACAGCATTCTTTATGAGATTTTGAAAATCTGAGCCTGAAACTCTAAAGATGACAGGTTTGGAAGAAGTGTGACAAAGTAGGGGCAAAAGTGACCTAGTCAAGCTGTGGCCATGTGAAAAATCAGTGGAATTATTCATACCAAATTCCACTTAGCTAACCATGTGACAAGTAAAAGCAAAGAAGATTAAATTTTAGATGTGGTTTTAACAATCGAGTCCAGATGGTTTCAGCGGATCTCTACCTAATCATGTAATTTTGTTTCATCAAACTCTAGCTGCTCCTTGAAAATCATCTTTGTGTAGAAAAAAAGTTTTATATCATAGAGCTGAACTATCATTTTATCCCAGTGAATTGTTAGTAGGATGGTGTTGAGGATTTTTGGAGCATCAGAAGGTACGCCATGACGTCTAGAATCATGGATAATATTTAAGGAAAACAGATTCTCCCATCAGGCTGTAACACCAATATAATCGTGTTGCACAATGGCTGAGTTATGTCAGGAATACAGCCCTCAAGTCAAATGTTCACGGAGTCATTTGGGCTATTTCACAGCGATCCTGTTGCTAGCCCAAGTCAACCACCTCAGATTCTTCCAGAAATAGTTCCACTCTCAACACTGCCCAGCAGTAGCTCTGTTCCATCCTCACTCAATTTGTGATGGGACCCCTTTCCAAGTTCAGACCGTTAATCTGAAAAATGACCTTAGGTTGCTTTTCAAAGTAATTTAATAGACTGATCCAGTCTTGCTTGGAGCAAGCTTTTATCTACATCTCTCCCTTCTTCTAACCCTACACTTAAAAGCCAAACCTATGGACTCTTCCCTTGAAGGTAGGAGGCAAGCTCAAGGAGAGCTGAGGGATGAGCATTTAAGGTTTGAAACATTTTCCTTTTTTCTCAGCTATGTGTATATATAGGCCTGTTTGTACTGAGATGCCTTAGGCCATAAAATGTGAAAAAGGAAACGAAAATACTTTAAAGACAATGTTGCAGTTTTACTGGCAGGTGGGAAGAGATGACGTTTGTTACAGATACAATGTTGCAGTTTTACTGGCAGGTGGGAAGAGATGACGTTTGTTACAGATACAATGTTGCAGTTTTACTGGCAGGTGGGAAGAGATGACGTTTGTTACAGATACAATGTTGCAGTTTTACTGGCAGGTGGGAAGAGATGACGTTTGTTACAGATACAATGTTGCAGTTTTACTGGCAGGTGGGAAGAGATGACGTTTGTTACAGATACAATGTTGCAGTTTTACTGGCAGGTGGGAAGAGATGACGTTTGTTACAGATACAATGTTGCAGTTTTACTGGCAGGTGGGAAGAGATGACGTTTGTTACAGATTCTGAAGCAGAAAGCAAAGTGAAGCAAGTGTTTTGTCTGTTCATTCGGGAGAAAAATAAATGTGATCTGTTTTTGTTGGTTGCTTATCATTGGGGGCAAGAGGTGTCATTTGTTTGTTTCTTTGTTTGTTTGTGGCAAAGGCCAGTTTGAAAACATCAGAAGTTGGCCAATCTTGGGTTTGTTCAAAGTTCTGTAATTGGAGCATCTTCGGTAAATCCGTTTGCTCTGAAAATCGCATCCTGGGATCATGACCTCAACCAAAGGCAGACGCTTAACAACCGAGCCACCCAGGTGCCCCCACACTTCCTGATTCACAAGAAGAAGCTAAGTATTGTGGAGCTTGCTCAACGCTAGGGATTTTGATAGATTATTTTTTGTATGTTTTTGGCAAACTCAGAAAAGTAAAACTTAGCAAACATATTGGAGAAGTGAGTTGAGTAGAATTTCCTAGACTGTTCCCTAAAGGGTTTATAAGCTTTCGAGGATGCTCCTTTGTAAAGGTCATGGACATAAACATGGTCATATACTTCTTTGTGTTTGAAGTATTAATTTCTTAACAATGTAAATCTCAAAGCCCTCAACAGTAACTGATACATTCTGTTTTCTAATAATTTTAGAGAAAAACGATTAATTTTTCTTTTGGTCATGGTAGCATATTTTGAAAGATATGAATTGGAGAGGAAACCACAAAGGCTAGGGGAAAAAGAGAAGGAAAAAGACAGAGGTAAGAAATTTGATGTAATTTAGGAGGCTGGGAATTGTGCTCACACAAGTCCACACACATATGAAAACCCTGTTCTCCAATTGATAAGGGAAGTGTTCCTTCTGTAACTGTAAGAGAAGCAACTACCATTGAAGGGAAAATAGAATTGCAGTTGACATTGGCATGGTGTATAGTAAATGCATAAGGCAAGGCAGGTTCACCTTCCTAAGAGAGAGTTTGTGTGGGAAAGTGACTATCCTATATAATAATGAACAGAAGTTAGCCTTAGATATGACAACTTGAAATATAGTACTCAGCACTTTATCAGAGGAAGGGATGGAAATATAATGGAAAGATGCACTCATGCAATAAATGAATGTTAAGAAAACCTTGCAGTGTGTGAAGTTTTTATTCACCTGACTGGTTTCTTCCTCCCAGATCAGTGGGTTGACTTTTGGACTCCTGAAGAGCTATTTTATTTTATTTTATTTTTTTTTTTTTAAAGATTTTATTTATTTATTTCACAGCGGGAGAGAGATCACAAGGAGGCAGAGAGGCAGGCAGAGAGAGAGAGAGAGGGGGAAGCAGGCTCCCTGCCAAGCAGAGAGCCCGATGCGGGCCTCGATCCCAGGACCCTGAGATCATGACCTGGGCCGAAAGCAGAGGCTTTAACCCACTGAGCCACCCAGGCGCCCCTGAAGAGCTATTTTAAATGTTATAGATCAAATCTTCAAAAATTCTCAAATTCTGCTTGGTTTCCAATTCACCGGTCATGTTTGTGGTTTTCTTATCATGTATCAGATTCTTATATTGGTAAATACTGTCATACTAGAATTGATAAATTGATGATCTTATTTTGCGAGTGTGTCTAGATACTAATTTGCAGAGCAGACCATGTTTTTCTCAATTTTCACTGATACAACATTTCCCAGTATTTACAAAGGAGACGTATTTCTGCAGAATAAAGTTGGCAAACTCTGAACCATCTAGTTTTGTATATAAAGTTTTCCAGAAGGAAGTAGGTGAGGTAGGTGGCTATTTACATGCAGGGTGGAATCCTGACTTTCTTTGAGGTAAATTGCAGATTTTTTCATTGATTTTCATGTTAAAGATATTGTATCAAGTATTCTTAATCTTGATCGCTCAGTTGTTGGACTCCCTCCTCTCCTTAAAGTCTGCATCTGAGACAAATGCGTCATAACCTTACCTTAGTACACAACATGTGGACTTTGGGGGATGTACGTGTGTGTGTGTGTGTGTGTGTGTGTGTGTGTGTGGTGGGTGGAGATGGGAAGTGGGGCATGTCTAGGGAAACATACTGCTTGATGTTATGCTTTCCTGTTGAGCGGCCAGGAGACTACACTGTGGAACAACTCTAATTACATGTTCAGCAGTGTTTAGGGATGTGGTCATGGATTGTGGGTAATACAAATGATGCATATTCACACTGGGTATTCTCTCTTGGCCTGGGGCACCAACTTTTGTAAGTATGTGAAGTGGTTCTGAGATCACCTGAGCAATCTTTTGAACTCACAGCTCCAGAGCCAATCAGCTGCAGACCATCCTGTTCAGTGAGAACCTTCTAGGTTCCACCTTACAGAACCCACAAGCAGGAATAGTCAGGGCTCGAGGGTTATGATGAAGGACCTCATTCAAAACAATGCTCAGATCTGAAGAAGATTATTGTGACTATGGATACTGCTTCTAGAGGTTGTACTCAGCAAACTCTCAACATGGTTTCAGATGTAGCTGGCTAATTTATTAAACACACCCGAAGAGAAGAGGACCAGCACGTTACTTCACCAGCAAGGTGGGCACTGACACAAAAATTCTGAATGGGCGGGGAACCTGCTTCCTCCTCTCTCTCTGCCTGCCTCTCTGCCTACTTGTGATCTGATCTCTCTCTGTGTCAAATAAATAAATAAAATCTTTAAAAGAAAATTCTGAATGGGGTCAGGATTAGTGGACAACAAAGGACCCGTACTTTACCTTTTTTGTCATCTACAAGCTGTTTCACAGTGGGGGGAAACGGCACCGCAACCAAATGGTAATAAGCAAAGGCTACTTATTTAGAGCGAGCTACCAGGGGCATCTGTTCTCCTAACGTGTGTCTTGGGAGAGACCCAGAGCCAGGCAAAGATTCATAGGGGAAAAAGGAAGACTTCAGTTATGCTCCGACTGGAGGCTGTAGGCAGGCTAAGTAGAGGGGGACAACCCAGGTGCTTGGCTAGGAACACATACTTGGCTCTCTGGTTGGTCCTAACTTGGCAGCGGGGTCAAAAATCAGGGAAGCTGTCGGTAATCAGATAAACAGGAAGAGATGATATGGGGAGAAGGAAGGGACATGGAGAGAAACCGGCTGAGGAAGTGGAGGGCACTCCGGTGTAGTCAGCACTTGTTCAAGGCACAGGAATAAACCAGAGCCTCGGACACGGAGCTCTTCGCCTTGTCCTGCACTTTGTCTGTTTCCACCCTGGATGCAGCCTGGCCACCTTATGTTGGACCGGACACTACCCCGTGATGGAGAACGTTGTGGGGGGGGGGGGGGGGTAGTGCCTGCAAACAGGGGGCTGCGGGTCCAGCATGACTTGAGGATCTGCCACAGTTAATGACAGCAGGGGAGGGCGTGGTCTCAACGTGCGGGATACCACGTGCGCCTGCGGGCACACACACACACACGCACACGCACACGCACACGCACACGCACACGCACAAGGTTTTCTGTGCTCCTCCCGGAAGCCGTTGTGAACTAGTTTGAAGAGTTTCACTTGGGTTCAGAACAACCCAGTGTTCTGAGCATTGCTTTTCTTTTATGCTCGTTCTGCTTTTAAAGAAGTGTACTGAATTTTTATGTTTTTCTTAATTGAGTTTGAACAAAAGGCATTACAGTTGCATATTCATAAAGGGCAGGGCAAATGGGGTCAGTGAAGTCCGGTTTTCAGAATGGCCGGTCCACAGCCTGGTCTGTTCGTTCGCGTGAGCTGACCTGACCTGACCCAGTCAGCCCCCATGGCCCCTCTCATTTCACATGGTTTAAAGTAAGGATTTTCTCCTGCCTTCTCAGAGCTCACAAATCCATGCACAAAGGCAGGCATGATGGTTACATTAGGAAGCTTTTAGCAATCTGCCTTCTGCTTTGCAGGTACTCAAAGAAATTTGACATTGGAAAATACTACCCACTGACCTGTTGGAAAAAAAATACTATGTTTTCTTGATGCTATAATAGGTATATATGTATTTTATAATTTAATGTAGGGATAATCTTTCAATCGATGTCCTCATTTTTATGTAATATCGTCTCGTTACCTTTTTAACTTTAAAGCTTTTCTGTGCCTTGCACTTAACGATATCTTAGAATCTAGTTACTACAGAAATCTAAGGTCTTTTTCCTGATTTCAAAAAGCCAAACGTTCATTGCTGAGAGTAGGAGCGAGGAGGCAACCCCAGAATAAAATATCTATGAATTCAAGATTTAGTCCCAGAAAGAATAAGCAATGAGTACGGCTTCTGAGATGACAGTGTAAGGAGCTTAGCAAGCTGCTCCTCCAGAGAGACACTTGTTAAACTGATGGATATTAGCAAAGACAATCACTCAGAGTCTAAGGGGATTGATTAAAGGGCTTGCAACAAATGGAGGAACGATTATTTAGTGCCGTCTATTGATGCTCAGACCGGGGGAGGTGGTGGCACATGACCCACCATTTGGCCTGGCAGAAGAACCTTCCAGAAGAACCTTGCGGCAGGCTCAGCAGTCTAGTGGCGGTTCCCATCTCACCCACCCTGGAGACGGGGGCAGGGGAGGGGGAACTATTCCTATTGGATTCAGGGTCTGAGAAAACCTGCAAACCCCCCTCATCACAGCTCTGGGCTGCAGACAGCCAATATGGTGGGATTTATCCCAGTAACACCACAGTGGTTAAATATCTGAAAGCCAGCTAATGCTACATACCCCATTGCTAGAATGAAGGTCAGGTACCACATGAATCTCTCAGCAGACACACACAAAAATGGGATTTGACAAGATCCAACACTCTTTCATGATAAAAACACTCTACCAACTGGAAATAAAAGAAAATTTCCTCAGCCTAATGGAGGATAGCGACAAAAAAAAACCAAACAAACAACAAAAAAAAACCCAAAGAAAATATCGTAGTTGGTGGTGAAAGCCTAAGTACTTTCCTCTTAAGATGAGGAACAGGACAAAGTATGAGATCTCAGCGCTATTTAATACTGAATCAGAGATTCTATCCAGGGCAATTAGGCAAGTGAAAAAAAATAAATACAGAGCTTCCTGACTGGAAAGGAAAAATAAACAAGCAAAAAACTATCTTTCTTTCCAGAAGACATGACCTTTTATACATAAAAATCCCAGCAGTCCAATATGAATGTTAGAACAAATGAGTGAATTCACCAAGGTTTCAGGAAAGAAGATCAACAAACCAAAATCGATTGTATTTCCACACATTAGCACCGAACACCCCTAAAATGAGATCAAGAAAATAATTCCATTGACAATAGCATCAGAAACAGTAAAATACTTAATGAATAAAGAGGAACACAAGGCTTGCATACTGGAACTACAAAACATCACTGAGAGAAATTAAATACCTAAATAAATGTAAGGATATTTCAAATTTCTCAAAGGATTACTCGTGTTAACAATGTTCCCCCAAATGCTCTATAGAGTCAATGAATTTCCTATATCAGCCCAGCTGTTTTTTCTGCAGGAATCTCCAGTAGACTCCATACAGAGCCTGGATCCCCACTTGGGGCTTGATCTCACGACCTGAGCCAAAATCAAGAGTCAGATGTTCAACCAACTGAGCCACCCAGGTGCCACATATGTGGATTGTATCTTAATAAAGCTTTTTTTTTAAACATATTAGAAATGGGTAGCAGTAAGTAATGACTAAAGTACATTTTCTAAAAAATTTTATTTGAACTTTTTTATTAAGATATACGTAGTTCACATATGTAACGGTCCCTCTTCAGTCATTGATACTAACACCCCCAGATCCTGGAATCCACTCATCTACTTTCTTCCTCTACAGATTTTTCTGTTCTGGACATTCATATAAATGGGATCATATACTATCTTGTCTTGTGTGACTGGCTTCTTTCATTTAGCACAGTGTTTTAAAACTGTTTCTAATTTTAAAACTTTTTTCTTTAAGTAAATGCCCACTTTGGATCAAAACAAAAGTAAACACATGTCATTTTATATAATTTACGAAATGTGGGATCAAATTAAACTTGACCAAAAAGTGACAATCGATGAAAATTCTGTGTTGGCAAATACAGAACTAAATTTTCACAAACTTTTTTTAACAAATGAAATGCTGTCCCATGCTATATTTTTGTTTTTCTTTGAAGATGATGTCATGGGCATTTCCCTAAATAAATATTCTTTTACATCATCTCTATTTTTATATCAGTGGTAGAGAATAAAAACGATTTTGTGCTCAAAGATGATTCATTTTTAATTTGTCCTGCGTTATGCTATTTTCACTGAAAGTTCCTGATGGACCTGCAATGTCTTGTCCACAAAAACCTAACACAATGTTTTGTGTTATTCTAAATGTGTGGATAACTAATCACATATATAGTCGTGGGGTTATTTCCAGCTCTTCTAAGATATATTTTCTGGTTCAATCTGCACGAGAGGCGGCCAGAGAGGGTGGGTTTGGGGAGTGGGGTGTCAGGGGGTCCGGGCAAGCTGAGGGAACTTCCCTCTGTGTGGAGATTCTGCTCAAGCCCAGGGCCAGAATTTGGTGGCACAGGCTAGGAGAAAAAATCCAGGACTTCTAAGTACTCACTGTAGGTAAGCTGGAGCTGAAGCCATTATATGCCAGAAAATGCCGCCGATGTGCCGTGGTTAGGGTCTATCCTGAGTGCAGAGGCTGGGGAAAACGTCTGGCACTCAGTTGAGACCTCGGAAAGGGTCCAGTCTAGGGCTAATCTTTATACACTTGGAGTAAAGGCAAAACTGAAACAAGTGTGCTGTTAAAAAAGCATACCCAAGGTCTGCCTATGATCACAGTGATCTGGGGATGATTTCCCTGCTTTCCAGAATTAAATTCAACACTCTTTTGAGAAAAATAGCACAATCCAGGTCCTCTATAATGCATTATCTCTGCTGTCCTGTATACAGTACAAAATAATAGATATCCATGGGAAGAAAAAATCCTGACCGATCATCGCAAAGATGAAATAGTGCATAGAAAATGACAGAAAGAACGTCCAGATATGGGAAGGAGGGGTCCACTTTGCTCAGCCGGGAGCCTGAGCTCTATCCCAGGACCCCAGGATGGCAACCTGAGCCGAAGGTAGATGCTTAACCACCTGAGCATCCAGGTACCGCTGTAGCTGGAGAGAGCTTGTAGACAAAATGTCAGCTAGGACACAAAAGAACTGATCGACACCATCCATCAGCTGCACTTAACTGACATTTTATTGGACATTCCACATAATGACAGCAGGACACACAATATTCTAGTACCTGTGGATATTCACTAATATAGAACATATATTCTGGGTCATAAATCAAGCCTTAACACATTTAAAATAATTGCAGTCACATAAAGTATATTCTCAGACTGTAATGGAACTGAACTAGAAATCAATAACAGAAAGATAGTAGCAACATCTCTTTGGAAGTTAAAAAAGGCGCTTCTAAGTAATCCATGAGAACAATCAAATTCTCAAAAGGAATAAAAACATATTGCTAATTACATGAAAATGAAAATACAACTTACTGAAATCTATGAGGCACCACCAAAGCAGTGCTTCAAGGAATATGCATAGTATTAACCTTTTATCTCAAATCCTTAATCATAATCAATATTTCTAACCAATTACTTCAAGAAACTAGAAAAGGAAAAGCAAAATATGCAAAATCAAGTAGAAGGAAGAAAAAATTTTTGTGCCTGAGGATCTGTTCAAAAACAGGAACAGGGAGCTCCTGGGTGGCTCCGTGGGTTAAGCATGTGACTCTCAAGTTTGGCTCAGGTCACGATCTCAGGATTCTGAGATCGAGTCCCACATGAGGCTCCATGCTGAGCAAGGAGTCTTCCTGAGATTCTCTCTCCCTCTCCCCCTGTCCCTCCACTCCAAACAAAACAGAACAACAACAGCAACAAAACCCAGGGAAGGCTAAGCTAGAGGTTAGCTCCATCCACATATTTTCTCCTTGCTTAGAGCACGACAGAGGAGGGATGGATCTTTTTTCTAGGTGACGATAATGACTCCTGGAGGGCAAGGGAATAACCTGTATCAGATGATCTGTGGAATTAATTTCATAAGGACAACAAAAACCAATTAGTAATTTGGTGACCATGTCAGGCCCGAAAGCCAATTAAGCTGCTGCCCAATCTGAGCAGGTGGGGGTTGCTCTTTCTTTGCCGAATCCCAGCACCTGTGTGCGGGGCGGGGCGGGGGTCTCCCGCCCGGTAGGAAAACTGTCTCTGGACCTCCAGATCCATGCTTCCAGAATTCTGTCCAGGGCCCTTTATCCTGTAGGCAAATGTTAGATATTTCAGAAACAGATCAGAAAGTCACAGTTACTTGATGAGCCCTGGGGGTTGTACGGAAGTGATGAGTCACTTAAATTCTACTCCTGGAACTAATACTACACTGTAAGATAACTAACTAGAATATAAATAAAAACTTGAAGGAAAAAAAGAAAGGAAATAAAAGTGCTAACTCTGGTTCGTAATCAGAAGCTATTTCAGAGTCGACTCCTGATTATGCTTTCCAAGAGATACGCTTTGAATGAACTATTATTTTTCTATTTATGACACAAACCTCATAGATTTTCTTAACATTGATAGCTTTTTTTTAAAGTTATGATCATGTACTCTTAGTGCAGAGATCTTCACATAGTTTGGACTTAAAGGAAGAAGTTAAATACAGGTACCAATCATTGTATAGCAATTTGAAGCCTGGTGGTGGGTAGTAAGGACGGCACGTATTGCATGGAGCACTGGGTGTGGTGCATAAACAATGAACTTGGAACACTGAAAAAATTAAAAATAAATAAATAAAAATAAAGTTAACCATGCTTTTCCCCCAAAAAACTATATAGTATAAACTTACTAAAGAAATCCAGAAATCGAGGCTGAGAGAAATAAAGTGATTTGTTACGAATAAGTTAGAACTTGATGAAGTTTAAAAAAAAAAAGGAAAGAAAGAAACCCACACTATTTTAGTAACACCATTCTTCTGGTTCTCAGATGATAGAAACTTCAATGCTTAATTCTATGTTTTTAAAAAACTTGAGTTGTTTACCCACGATTTAAAAAATATATAAATCATTTAGGGGCACCTGGGTGGCTCAGTGGTTAAGCGTCTGCCTTTGGCTCAGGTCATGATCCCAGGGTCCTGGGATCACCAGGCTCCCTGCTCAGCTAGAAGCCTGCTTCTCCCTCCCCCACTCCCCCTGCCTGTGTTCCCTGTCTCGTTGTGGGTCTCTCTCTGTCAAATAAATAAATAAAATATTTTTAAAAATAAATAAATAATCTAAAACTTAACAATTAGTAATTTTCTGCTTGGTGTCTCCGAACTGGGCTCTGCACTAGGTTTTCTGGTTACCTGTGTCTAGGGATCATGCCGTTTGAAGTATCCAGCCCTGGATAAGTGAGGTTCCGGGTTATGCACACACACACCAGCCCCTCATGCTCACCGGGGCCCTGGAACCAACCACCGGGGATCTGTCTGTAAGGCAGCTCTGTGACTCCGGTTAGAGACTCTTCCCACTGAGCCATGTGTTTTGCCCTTGTTGGAAATGTTTTCCCTTGTTTTCATTGACCAAGCTGCTTTTCCGTTTGTTTGTTGCACTTGCTTCTGGGGACACTCAAGAAAGGGCGGCTCGTTATACTGGTTCTCTGTAGACACAAGCTGAATGAGAAATTAGGGATGGAGGACCATCACTTTCCAAGTGAATTCAGCCAGACTGATCACCTAAGAGCGGTGAACAGGAAGAGTCCGTTCCATATAAATTTAAACAAGTCAGATAGCACTGGAATGTTGTAAAGACCATAATCGGCCTCCACTAGTTATGGATTTTTGCCAGCCTTTTTTTTTTAAGCTTGTTTATCACATAATGAAGTTAACTGTGATACAAGTTTACTAAGTGGTGACATCGTCCAGGGATGGTAGGAAGCACAGTGTCAAGAAAACTTATCTGAACTTGAAGTAAGCTGGAGAGGACATGTCCTTTCCATATTACATTAGAACATTATTTAATCTCCATTGTTAATGTACAAGGATCATTTACTTTTCTAAGAATGTGGTTGACTTTGCTACTTAGTATATGATTAGAGCCCAGACTCTGTGAAGTTATATGTTAATTTACAGAACTGTGTCTTCTAGAAATGCAAGTGATTTCTAAGTTAAAAGGGATAATCTGCTTTATTGTTTTATTGTCCTGTAGGACATGAGCTTGCTTTAAATCTAGAAGTCGTATTATGACATACTTGTAAAAGATGGTTATAAAGCAATTGTTTTCCATGAATCTATCAGTTATCAGATATAATATATATATACATACATATTCCCTGAATCTATACATATATATAGAGAGAATTTGCCTCTATTTCTATCTAATATTTTCCAGAATATTTATGAATGCATAACTACGTAACTATGCAGGGGAATTTTCATCACTTAGATTTTTTTGTGGAGCCCCATAGTTTATTTGTAGAGAATATTATATCCAGCAAAAGGATGCTCATGCCAGAGGAAACAATGGTAGAAGTCAACTCTATGACACATATTCCTTTGTTCCAAGAAGGAGCAGAGACATTTGTCACCCTTGATGCAGACTCTTCTAGAGGGAGTTTCAGAATATGTATAAATCATCAGGAATAATCTACACCCAGAACAGTGCATTGCTCTGGCAATGACAGATGCCTCAAGAAATTTGGAGCACTTGCTGGCTGCCACTTGAGCTTATTATTTATGAACTTCGTGCTCTTTCAAAGTGAGAACAAAGCACCTAACCGCGATTTCTCACCTTCCTGAAGATAAAGGACCCTGGCTGCTGAGCGTTGGACATTTAAAGGTGTATTTCTTTATTAACATCACAGTTGCACTGAATGGTGTTTTTCCTGACAGTTAAAAGAAAGTTGACTCCCCCCCCCCCAAAAAAAAGTGAAGGTTAACAAATCCTTCTCACTGAGGGGGAAATGTGTGTCACTTTTGTTCTCAAGAAATCATTTTCATGGGCTACGCGATAGAAATCACTGCGAAGCTTTTTGTGATTGTTGTTAGTTGTGTCATACGAGTTGGTCCAGCTGCCAGGGTTCCTGCAGTGAGTGGGACAGGGGGTGTAGGGGGTGTGCTGGCTCCTGCGGTGACGTGGAGGATTCACGGTACGCAGGTGCTGTGCTTGGAGACTCGCAGGGACACATGCTCAGGTGTCTCCTCTCTGGCAGCCCACCCCGGGCACCCCAGCCACACGGGCTCCCTGCCTCTGCCCCACCTCCTCCACCTGCGTCACATCTGCAGCTTCTGTCAAGGCAGCGAGAGAGCCGGGGTCACTGGAGGGATCTCCCTTCCTGTTTCCTGTTGCTCTGGGATCACCGCCCTTTGTCTCCTAATATCCAACATTTTGAATACCATTGTTTCTTATATTTTGTCTCTTTTTGATTTAAATCTGCTCCTTGTTACTCCATCTTGGTCCAAAATGTTGTGTTTACACACTGTGTTGGCTTCCTGTTGCCGTTGTAACAAATTACCACAAAGTAGCTACTTAAAACCACCCAAATGAGTTACCTTCCCCTTGGGGAGGTGTCGGTAGGACTGTCTTCCCTCTGGAAGCTGTGGGGGGAGAATCTGTTTTCTGGACGTTTCCAGCTTCTAGAGGCTGCCTGCATTGTTGGGTTTGTAGTCCCTTCCATCTTGAAAGAGCTTGATTCCAACCTCTGATTCCCTCACCATAGATCCTTCCTATGACTGACCCACCTGGCTCCCACCTGAGTCTCCAGGATAATCTCTCCAGCTCCAGATCCCTAACTTAACTGTCTCTGCAAACCCCTTTGTCATAGAAGGTCCGTTCCTAGGTTCTGGGCATTAGTATATGGACAATATAGTGGCGGGGTGATGCATTATTCTATCCTGTGTACATTGCCTCACATAATCCCACAACCACTCTGTGAGTTTGAAAATATTCTCATTTTACAAATGGGAATATGTTATATATATACATATATACGCACATATATGTATATAAATGTATGTATGTATATATATTTGTTGTTTTTGCTTAATTGCTGTTCATATTCTGTTACACTAGGATTATAACACGTCTTTCTGGAGGGCTGACAACAGCGCCTCACTTAATCAGATGTGTCCAATAGCTCTACATTGACAGCCTGTTTACCTTGTTTTTTTCTGAATTTAGATTACTCAGTTATCCAGTTACACAAAACAGGTCACTTAACAGCAGGAAAAATATTTACTTTGATATATTTTCCTCTTAAATTCAACCAGTATAAGCATACACATAATAATCTGTGATGGTGTCTTGAAAGTAAAAAACAAAAACAAAACTAGCTGTGTTTTCATGGGCCTAGTGCTTCAGACTAACGAAAGATTTTTGTTTCATCTTTTTATCCTAGGAATCTATTTATTAGGTTCCCATGACGTCGTAAAATAGAATACAGAGATCTGTATGTCTTCTAAGGTTTTTTTGTACGTATGTTCACGGGGCTATCCGTCCGCGGTTTTCTTTTGCTCTGCTGTCTTTTTCTGGTTCCAGAATCAGAGTAGCCCTGCTTTCCTAGAATGGGTTAGGTGATGCCCCCTTCTCTTCTATTTACCAGGAGGGAATGTATTCAGTTCATTTCTCAGTATGTGATGGAATTCTCTCATGAAGCCATCTGGATACGAAGATTTATTTTTGGGGAGTTTTACATTACAAATTGGATTTACTTAGCAGCTTCAAGCTCTTCAAATTATCCTTCGGTATATCAGGTGAATTGTGTTAGTTTATGCTTTTTTTTGGAGAAATTCATTCATTTTATCTGTCAAATTTATTTGTGTTGAGTCATCCATATTATTTCTTTATTATGGACGTTTTAACGTCTGCAACATCTACAGCGATTATCTCCTGTCCAATACCTGATATTGGTACTTTGTACTTTCTCTCTTTTTTATCGTTCATTTTGCCAGATGTTTGTCAATTTTATTGATCTTTTCCAAGAACCAACTCCTCGTTTCATTGATTTTCTTTGTAATTTTTCTGTTTTCGATCACGTGAATTCCTGGTCTTTTTTATTTCCTTTTTCCTGCTCGCTCTGCTCTTCCGTTCCTAGACTCTTGAGATGTGAGCTTTAGATTACTGATTGGAAATGTTTCCTTTTTCTAATGTACGCCTTTAGTCTCAGGATACCGACTATCGGCTTTGCCCTAAATGTTCTCTCAAATTTCCACATGGTATGTTTTTCTTCTCATTCAGTCAATTGTACTTTTTGTTTTATTCCTTCATGATTTCCTCTCTGACCTATGTATTATTCAGAAATGTACTGTTTAGTTTCCAAGCGTTCAGAGAATTGCCTGTAATTTTTGTCATGGATGTCTGATTTTACCACAGCCAGAGAAAATACTCTTAATAATGCCGACTATTTTTGAATTGTTGAGGCTTGTTTCATATCATAAGATATGGATTATCTTGGTATATGTCCTTTGGGCTGTTGGGGGAAAACTGCGTATTCTGCCTCTGGGTAGAGTGTTTGTAAGGGTTAGTTAGGTCCCACTGGTAGGGGTCCTTGTTGATCTTACAACCTTGCTGCTTTTCTGTCTAAAAGTTCTATCAAATTGCAGACAGTGCTTAGTTGAAATCCTCAACGACAAATGTGATTTGCCTATGGATTTCAAGGCTGGATATACACTTAAGATTTCTCTGTTTTCTTGGTGGATTGACCCTTTTATCATTATTTAACGTCCCTGCCTCTAGAATGTTTTTCTGGTTAAGTCTGCTCTATCT
Organism: Ailurus styani; assembly: GCA_002007465.1. Classification (NCBI taxonomy): domain Eukaryota; kingdom Metazoa; phylum Chordata; class Mammalia; order Carnivora; family Ailuridae; genus Ailurus; species Ailurus styani. The sequence continues at coordinate 29,847 of LNAC01000716.1, read as the reverse complement.
GATACTAACACAGCCACTCTTCCTTTGATTAATGTTTGCATGATATAGCCTTTTCCTTTTAATGTGCCTGCATTATTATATCTAAGGTAAGTTTACTTTAGACAGAATACAGTTGGGTCATGCTTTTTAGTCCACCCTGCCGATCTTTGTCTTTTAACTGATGTATTTATAACCATTTATACATAACATCATCTTGATATGTGAGGGCTAAAATCTGCTTTTTGATTTTTTGTGTTTGTTTTTGCCCTTCTGTTTTCTTTTTCCTGCCTTCCTGTGGATTACTTGAATAGTTTTGAGAATTCATTTTGATTTACCAGTTTGATGGTGGTTTTGAGTTTATCTCTTTGCATAGGTTCTCAGGGGTTGCTACAGATGTTATATGGCATGTAATAACTCCTCACGGCCTACTGGCGGCGCCGTTTTATCTGTTCAGATGGAATGCAGAAACGTTCTCTTTTTGTAATACAACTGTCAAATATTTCTTCTACACATATTAGGAATCAAACAATGTTATAATTTTTGTGTCAACAATTAAACATGATTTAGAAAATTCAAGAGGAGAAGGAAACCCTTTTGTGTGTACTCACAGGTTTGTTGATCATTCCCTTTTTTCTTGAGGTTTCAAAGTTCCATCTTTTTAGCATTTCTCTTCTATTTAGAGAGCTTCATTTAACATTCTTTTAGGGTAGGTCTGCTGGTGACAAACTTTCTTAGTTTTCTTTCACCTGAGAATGTGTTGCTATCCCCTTCGCTTCTGAAGAATTTTTTCACGGTATATATGCTTCCAATGGGAGTAGGCACAGAGAAGCTCAAAGTGTCCACAGAAGGGTTCAAACAGCACAGTCAACTGGATCAAGAATCCTTCTACCTGGTGTGTTAAGGTTGGCTGAATACAATGAAACATTAAGAATCCTGGAGAAAGATGGTGTTTTATTTACTAATCTGGCCCATCTTTCCTAGATGTTAAATGCCGTGGAGCATTGGAAGAGTTAGAGGGAAGAGTTTAGGGGAGTGTGGGGACAGAGGAGGGTGAGGGTGTGAGCCTGCCTGGAAATGGGAGTGACAGTTTAGAACAACGCGAGGGGCAGGTTATGAAAGATTCTCGATGGATAGAGAGCAGTCATGCTTACAGCACTAACTGAGGGACAGTAGAACAAGCTGTGAACGTCACAGCACAGTTTCTCATGGAGGTGGTGCTAATACGTGGCTCTCCATCCACAATATATCTTAGACCTCAGTACTAGGAAAAGCTGTGTTTCCTTTGATCAACAGCTGTTTTCATCTTGGGGACAACTGAAAACGTCTAATCGATTCTTTTTCTCCATTCAGTTCTCGAGGAAACTTGAGCTGAATTGGCAGCCTGTGGTCATTTGCCTGTACTTTGGGGCTTGCTTTCCTATATCATCACTCCGATTTTTAAAAAAACTAGTTAACCTTCAGTTTAAATATGCTTAAATTTCCTTTAACATATTGGTGTGTCTTCAAACAACTGAAAGATACCACTTCAAACAACTGTTGGAAAAAGATAATGATATTCACTTGAAATGCATCCAGGTATTTTAATTTCACAGGGTAGAAATGGATTGAGTTCTACACCCTATTGCCTATGGGAGCGATAGAAAGGAAATGATGGCATCTTAGGGTGCTCATCTGTGGAGGAGAGCCAAGTGGAAAGGAGAAGCATGCAGGGTCAGCGTCGGAGCTTTAACTCAAAGATGCCCCTCACAGCTACCTTCTGGTAAAACGGAAGGAGGCTGCGGCTGTCCTGGGAGTGATCTCCGTGAGCTTGACTCTGCCCTCTCCCAACATGAGGGACAGTGGACTTGAGCACGAGGCAGCCTAACGAGTGACAGTTAGCTGTCTCTGTCTTTGCTGTCCATGCAAGGGCATTGACTGCTGTCTCCCTGATCTGCAGGTCCCCAGCAACGGACACGTGGCAAGTGCCTGTCCTTGCAAGGGCATCGACTGCTGTCTCCCTGATCTGCAGGTCCCCAGCAACGGACACGTGGCAAGTGCCTGCTGCACCCCAGTGCGTGTCCCTGCTTCCCACCCCCAGGGATTCGCTAGAAGTGGCCCTTGGGTGCATCTTCTCCTGGACCCAGAACCAGGAACTCAGTGATGTGCTTTGGGTGACTTCTTAAACTTTCTGGGCCTCCTATTCTTTCTCTCCATACTTGCGATGGTTTCTCAGTGACCCTCAGACTCTAAATGTATAAAGATGTAAGTGTCGCTTGCTTTCTCCTGAGAATTGCTCATTGGGCACACAGCCAATGCAACATTCTGCATATTCTCTATTCCTCTTTCTCTAACATATCGATCTTATTTCGTGCTTTAACTCCCTTATGTCTGGAATGTATTGAACACAAGAAAATTAGAGCTTGTCAAAATAATTTTTTTTCTCTGCATCAGGCTGTAGCTTCTTCCAAGATAATATCATCAGACATTGATACTCATGGCCTTGCATTGTACTTCAGGTAACATTGTGTGCTATAAAGCCTGAAGAAATTTCTAAAAGACCTTACCTTTCCGTTCATTCAACCACAATTATTTCAGAAGTCAGCAGGCATGTTTACGAAAAATCTATTGCAGATGGTGTCTCTATATAGATAGATTTATTTTCTCTTCTTGCTTTTTATTCCCCCCTCTCAGCTCGTGTCATGCCAGTGGCCCTGTTCCACAGATGAGGAATCCATCCAAGTGTTCATTGGTTCGTTAAGCTGATGCTTTTCAAGGCGAAGGTATCAGTGTGTGAGTGAGAGCAATTGTTCTCACATTTGTTGAATTCTGCTCTCTTTTCAAACCATTATATATTTTTCTGTCTGTTCTGTTATATTCAGAACTAATCTGTGGTCTTTAATTGTATGATCCATATTGGCATACTTGGACATTACAAGATTTGATTTAAAAAGTACTACTTGTGGGATGATGTGTGGGTGGTGCAGTCAGTTAAGTAAATGACGAACTCTTGGTTTCGGCTCAGGTAGTCATCTCAGGGTCCTGAGATAAAGCCCCGTCTTGGGCTGCCCGCACAGGAGGGAGTCTACTTCAGATTCTCTCCCTCTCTGTCTGCCCCCCCAGTTCATGCTCTCTCTTTCTCTCTCAAATAAATCAGTAAATCTTAAAAAAAAAAAGTGCCTCTTGTGTAAAGTACTTTAACTTTCAGCTATAAAAGAGTTTGTATAATTTGACTTCTGCTATTTCTCTATAACATCTGGTTTCATATCCTTTAGAATGAGGACAAGGAAAGGCTTGCTATTTAAATCAAAAGCAGTTTGAATTATGCTTTTATAATATGGAACATTATAGATCATCTGGTCCCAAACTCCAACCTTTGGATAAAGAAAATGAAGCATCCAGCTTCAATACCCATGCCAAATAGAAAATTTGTCATAGCCAAAATTAAAATTCATAATAGATTGAAAAATGTTCAGTTTTATTTTTAAAGTTCAAACTATATAGAAAACTATAGGGAAGAAATTTAAAAAGCAATTATTCCAAATCCCATCCCTAAGAAGTCATTTGCATTTGGTGTATTGCATTTCAGATGCCTCTTACTGTGGGTGCATGACGATATAGACAAAGGATAATTTTATTTACAAGTTTACTATTTTTATTAAGAGTGGTAAAAATAAAAACAAAACAAAAAAAGGAGTTGTAAAAATAATCTGACATGAGCAAAATACTGGTCATGTACCTAATTATAAATGGATTCTTACATTTCAGTGAAATATTTCTTCAACACAATATCCATTAGTGCCCAAAGTATTTCTACCAATTATGATAAAAAAATTTGAAGAATAGTAATAGGATGGAGTCTTTCTCTTCTTTAGACTTTCAAATAAATTAAAAAATTTTAGTTATGGCAAAATACACATGGCAGAAAATATACCATCTCACACATTTTCAAGTGTGCGATTCTATAGCATTAAGTACATTCACTTCATCATGCAAAACTGAGACTCGATCCCCATTGCAACACTCCCTACTCCCCCCACCCCCACACTCTGGTATTCTGCCTTCTGTCCCTGTGAACAGTCTATTCTCAGGACTTCCCGTTAAGTGGAATCCTACAGTATTTGCCTTTTTCTGACTCTTTTCACTTAGCATAATGTCCTTGTGGATCATCCATGCTGAAGCATATGACAGGATCTCCTTTCTTTTTAAGGCTGAATGGTATTCCGTTGTATGGATATAGTATATTCTGTGTATTTATTCATCTGTTGATGGATGCTTGGGTTTCTTCCAACTCTTGGCTACTGTGAGTCATGCTGCTATGAATCTGGATGTACAAATCTCTTCTCAAGACCCTGCTGTCAATTCTTTGGGGGTATATGCCCAGGAGCAGAATTGCTGGACCATAAGGTAGCTCCATTTTTAACCATCCGAGGAACCACCATCCTGTTTACCGCAGCAGCTGCCCCTTTTTACACTCCAGCCAACAGCGGGCGAGGGAGGGTTCCAATGCCTCCCGATCCTTGCTAACACTTGTTTCATTTCCCGTTTTGTATTTGATGGTGGCCATCCAAAGGGCATGAAATAGTATCTCCTTGCGGTTTGGATTTACATTTCCCTAATGACTGGTGAGGTTTAACATCTTCCTAATATGCTTCTGACCATCCATATATCTTCTTTGAAGAAATGTTTATTCAAGTTCTTTATCCACTCCTTTAACATTTGTTGTGGCTGTTACTGTTAAACAAATTATTTCTATAATCTGGGTATTAATCTCTCATGTGATTTACCAATTTTGTGTTTTCTCCCACAATAAATTACATTTTCACTCTGTGGATTGTGTCCTTTGATGAACAGAAGTTTTTCATTTCAGTGTACACAGATGTAGCATTTTCTTTTTTCTTTTTGTTGCCTGCTCCTTTGGCGTAGAATTAGGTCTCACTTAAAGTACACATTATGACTTTAGACTGTATTTATTGACTTCTTAGTATGACAAACGGGCTTTTAGCATGCTTGGACTCTTCCCCCCTCCAGTATTTACTTGTCGTGGACGATGGCACTCGCTCTCCTCTCTGACCCCACTTCCCACAGCTTCTCAGTCGGCGCCCGATGATCTATTTGAGTGGACACAACGCTCGGTACCCAGCCCCTTCCTTCTTCACTTCCCCTCCCAGTCCTTCATCTCAATTTATCTCAAATCCTTGGAGTTGGTGTCCCGTATGACTTCCAGAAGCATCCTGGGTGTCAAATTCTACCCCCACCCACAGGCAGCACGGCCTCAGGCCAACTTGGTGCCTGGGGGACACTCGGTTTCCTCCTTCCAACTTTTCTGAGCCTGGTTTGCATTGGTGTCTTCTGGAGGACAAGCTGCAAGATACAAATCATACAATTCAGGGGACTCTGCAGATGAGCTATTTTTCATTGAAAACTGCCACTGCATAATATAAAAATAAGTAGTAAAATTCATGTTAATATTTGAAATTTAATTTTTCAGTACTCAGAGCAATTTTACTCAGGATTTGTAGTAATTAGATTTAACGAAATTTTTTCCCCTGGGTTTTTGAAGAAAAGGTCCTGCATTTTCATTTTGTAGTGGATCTGACAAATTAGGTAGCTGACTGTATACATTGATATATATTTTTTAGTAAAGACAAACTATTACTTGACTTTACTTTGACATGTGTTAGGTAATTTTGACAGTTTTAAATTGTCAATCCTAATACTTTCTTATTTCATGTTTTATACATTCTATGTCCAAAGTTTCGCTTATATTTATTTTCCTTCCTGAGGACAGTGAGTTTGTTTTTGTTTTTGTTGTATAGATATACATTTTCCTTCCAAAGGTTCACACATAATTCGTTTTTTCCAGGAGATGTAGGTGTGTTGGTCTTCGTAAAAAAAAAAATCCTCAAAAATCTCTTCCTTCTTCTCTGTTGATTTGATTTTTTCCTCACAACGTCAAAATCCTCTACACATCCTAGTTACAGTGGTTGGAGTTGGATTCTAGCCAACTCCACGGTCTCGATTTATGCTCATCTGAAGCGCAGGAAGGCCGTGTGGAAGAATTGGTTTTTTAATATATAAAGTGGAGTGAGGGACTCTTGTCAAACATGACTTTGGCCGGGCAAGGGTGTGTTTGTCCTGAAGTTTCTCCTGTGTGTGTGTGTGTGTTTCATAGGCAACTCCTAAACACGATTTAGAGACAGGTAAGAAAAAATAAATAAAGAGAGGCAAGAGGAGTATAAGATCACGAAATACGAGAAAGTAAATGGTGAATGGTAATCAAGGAGTGGGAAGCCGCAACGTAAAGGCACCCGTGAAACCGCATGGGCTGCGGGCTCCTGGACAGTCACGCAATAAAGAGCATTTGGAGAAAACAAACACAAACTCACTGTCCTCAGGAAAGACTGAGCGTTCTGTAGCCATGCGGACAACTCCCCACGAACGCCGGCTTCACCCGCATGCAATCGCTGTGAAGACAGACCCCAGGGACACCTGCAGCGGGCTGACGGGCCGCCACCCCGGGGCCGCACCAGGCCCGGACGCCCCCTCCGGGAACCCGCCGATCCCGGGGCCGCGCACCTGCCGGGCGCCTACGTCCCAGCCCCACCTTCTCCGGGGCGCGCCTGAGAACCTGTTCTCCGGGTTCAAGGCCGAGCGGGGGTGGGCTCTGCCTCCGGATCAAGCACCGCTCTCCTCCGTGCTCGCCGAAGTGCCAGCGTTGCTCTGGGCGACTCTGAATTGACTTTGAACTCGTGGCATCAGGACTCACCGGGCTGACTCCCTGAAGAGCCAGCCTGAACAGATCCAGCCCCTGTGACTGATTTGAAACCAGCCTTTTGGAGAAAAACAAAGCAAAACAAAAAACCCAGTCGAACCGTGCACTTAATACCGTCTCCTCAAGTAAACGAGTTAATTAGTGCTTCTGAAGCCAGGCACACTCAAACTTCAATCGTGGCTGCACCTCGGCAGCCCGGTGACCCCCGCTCTCGTCGGCACCCCAGGTCGCAGCGCGGTCAGTTCTCTGCGTCTGCCTTTTGGGTGGAAGCCCGCCTGTCCATGTAGTTCAGACCACCCAGGGATCTACACACAAACTTTGCAGTCATGCTTTGCGATAGGACCGGATCAACCCATCTAGAGTTTTCGATCAGATGAAAAACTGACATAAAATGTGCTCATAAACCTGGAATATCGTAATTAACTCTTGCTAGAATTTAGCTTACAAACATTGCAGAAAGAAGCCCTTCTTCTGTATTTGTGGATCTGGAACGCGACCCTGTCTTGCAGGTGCTTTCATCCCAAACGTGGAGCTAAGAACCAGGTACGCCTCCTCTCCGGTAAGCACCAGCCCCTCCCAGTTCCGGATGAAGACCCTAATCATGGGCAGCTTGGCTTCCACAACCAAGCCCTTCCCAGGGATGGACCACAGCCCCTTTGACTAGAGCTTCATATTCACAAATGCCCACATTTATATTCTGGATTCGACTCCAATTGAGGTTCCCCAGCCAATCACAGAAATATCTTTTAGAGACCGAACGGTGACCTCATCATCACCCACTTGACACCTGTGTCCCAGGCCTGGCCCGGAATGCTTGCTTACACTCGGATCCACGTGTTTTATTCATTCTGTAATTACCTTGTGAACATCACAATTATATACCGAGTCACATTTAATTGTTCATTTTTAAATGTTAACATTGAAATATATCTCAGTATTTGTACTCTTGTTTTGGCATTAAAATTTTTTTAAACATATTGTAGCTATAAAAAAACAAGGGAAGTGATCAGGTCTACATGAGACTCAGGAACACACCCAGCCCCTCTGTTCATCTCCTGCCCTCCCCGTTCCGTGCTCCGAGTCAGCTCATCCCCTGGGTGTGAGCTGTGCTCTGGGGGTTCCCAGAAGGGGACCAGAAGCAGCCCCTGGAAGGACCCTTCGAAGGAGCCCTCATCTGGAGGAGGAACCAGTGCTGACCCTGGCTCACCACCCGGCTAAAGGAACCAATCATGCTGTGTTGGCTGAGGCAATATCAGAGTCTTCACTTGTCGGTGACGGTGGCTTCCTTGGGAGGACAGCATCTGAGGTGGGTCCTGAGGGACCAAGGGATTTCCAGGCAGAGAAGAGCATTCTGGAAGTCGAGCATCTGAGAAAGAGTTCTGTCAGCTGCTCCCACATTGCTGACTGGGAAACCCAGGCCATCGGTAGACTGGAAGCATCCCGCGTGTTTCAGAAAAATGTAGTTGAAAGCCCAGGCCCCCGAAATAAACTGAAGGCGTCTTGGTGGCCTGTCTTTGCTCTATAGGGGTGACCAGAGTCCTCATGCTTTCCACTGATGGGGTCCACAGTTGTGCCCCTGACAGGGGGCTCCCCCCACCTGAGGTCCTGTGAGGTGTGGAGAACAGCCCCTGGCCCACAGTCAGGCTGCAAGGATCAGCACTGTCACCCCGGAAGCTGGAGGCTCTGTCCTGTGGAGCGCACACCCTCAGGCTCTCCCTGCACTGGAAGAGCCCACTGGGAAATCATTAATTTGTAAGGACGCTGTGTGACTCGGGTGGCCGGGGGTGACCACATGCCTACGTGGAGGCCACACTGTGGTCTGAGTAGAGTTGCCAGGGCCAGTCCGGGCGGAGGGGATGCCCGGGACACATTTGCAATGGGGCAAGTTTGTCCCGATGCACGCAGGGGTAGAGGAGGGGTGGGGCTCTGGACTTCTTCTAGAAGACTGTGAATACTGCACGTTTTGGGGGTGGTGCACATAGCAGTTTCTGTGGCGAACGTGCTCTTGCACCTGCAGCCAGGTTGTGAGCAGTTCCTTCCAAGGGACCTGCCATCCCCCCACGGGGGTGTGCCCGGGGGAGCCCGCTCTCAAGAGGGAGCACTCCTGGAGATTTCCAGCATTCCAGACCACCGCTCTCTCTTTCCGAACTCGTCACACTTGATTCTCACACTGACCTGGAGAGGTCATGCTGATCAGCTTTAACTTTATATGAAAAAATCCAGCTAGAAGTTATGAGACTTCCCCAAAGTTATGCAAACAGCGAGTGGCAAAGCCAGAGCTCATGTGTTCCTCTGTTCATTGATTTGTTGGCTCAGTTATTCATTTCACAAACCTCGAGTGCCCATTATGGTCTCAGCATTGTTCCGGGCCCTAAAAGTCCAGCAAGTCCAGCGGACAGTAGTATATGCAAGTCTGGAGCTAATGCTAGCTGTCCAGGCTGCAGATATAAATTTGGAATTTATCAGTATTCAGAGTATCTTCAGGGCCACGAAACTGGATGAGATTTCTGAGAGATTGTATGTCCATAAAAATAGAAGGAAGAAGCGATCGCAAGCCTGAGCCCTTGGTCCTCTGAGTCTCAGAGGTCAGGGACACGGGGAGAAAGCAGCACAAAGAACAGGAAGAGTGGCCAACAGGGGAGCAGAGAACCTAAGAGAAGTGTCCTGGATCCAAGTCAGGAGAGAGTTGCCCAAGAGGAGACGGTGCTCATCAGCCCAAATGGTGTTGGTAATTCTAGGAAGGCTTGGGGAGCCATCTTTGGACCAGTAATGTAGAGGTCAGTGTGACCTTGACTAGACCAGCTTCAGGGGAAGTGGCTGGATCGAGTTCAAGAATGATGAGAAACAATAATCACATGTGTTCCTCTGTCGCTTTTGCTGTCAAGGAAGAGAGAAATAAGGAAATGGGACAGGAGCTGTAGGGAGAACTGTCAAGACAAGATTAGAAAGGGACACATACTTGATTTCTTGTCTGTGTCCTCCCCAGATCCGTAGAGGGAAAACAAATTCAGAGAGGAAGGGAGACTTCCCGGTGGGTCAGAGAGGAGGGCGGAGGGGCCACCCTGACTGGGTCATGGATGTTTCATCCGCCATATCTGAAGGGAAGACGGGTCGGGGCACATGCCATTGAGTGGAGCTTTGACAGTGTTTAATCTGATTAATTTCTATTTTCTTAGAACTCAAGCAGTTCGATTCTGAAGGAATTCATCTTTCAAGACCAGCTGATGGATTGTCCTAATTTGGTTTTCCTTTAGAAAAGCTTATTGCAAGGTTCTCCATGATTTGACCATAATTTAAAACTTTCTAGAGCATCAAGGCCATCAGTGATTCCAGCGAGACAATGGGATTATGTTGTGACACATGAAAGTTTATGACACACAACTATATAACACTTTGTTATTTTAATAAGGGAGAAGGAGGTTGGCATGTCGTATGATTAAATCAGCAAGGAAATGGGATTTCTAACTATCTGATATTTACTCTCTTCATACTCAGATGTGACAGCCCCATTTTTCACTCAAATAATGAACGACTGTATACTAGTCTGAATTCTCCAGAGAAACAGAACCAATCCAATACATATAAAGAGATTTATTATAAGAAATGGGCTCGTGCTGTTAGGGAGGCTAAGAAGTCCTAAGATCTGCAGTCAGCAGGCTACAGACCCAAGAGAGCAGATGGCGTGGCTCGTGTCCCAGACTGAAGGCCTGAGAAGCAGGGACCACTGATGATGTGAGTTCAAGTCCAAGTTCAAATTCAAAGGCAGGAGAAGGGTGACGTTCTAGCTTGAAGGCAGTCAGGCAGAGGAAGCAAATTCTCTCTTACCCCACGTTTTTGTTTATCTATGCAGGTTTTGGATTGGGTGATGCCCACCCATCTCAGAGAGGCCAATCTGCTTTAGTGGTCACATGCTAATGCTACCCAGAAACACCACCACAGACACACCCAGAATGATAGTCACCTCCAAATCTGGGCATCCTCTGGCCCAGTCAAATTGACACATGAACATCACAGATGGGTTATTTATGAAAACAAATAAAAGTGCTCATTTTAGAGAAACTGGTGTCATTTATTAGGCAACAAAACCATTCAAGGTATGGAAAATAGTCAGAAGATGGTTAGTAGAAAATTGTAACAGGGAACAGTTGCAGCTCTCTTTTTGTGTAGGCTGACATATTACACAGTAGCATACAACAAAGGAAACCTTTGGAAATTAAGACAAAAAGATCTTATGTTAGGAAATATTAGTTTGCCAGGGCTGTCATAACAAATTAATACAGACATGGTGATTTAAACAACAGAAATTTTTTTCTCATAGAGTTGAAGGCTGAAAGTCCAAGGTCAAAGTGTTGGCAGGTTTGGTTTCCTCCAAGGCCTGTAAGGGAAGGTTCTGTTCTAGGCCTCTCTCCTTGACCCGTCTGTGACCCCCTTCTCACTCTGTGTCCTCACATGCCTGTCCTCTGTCCTCTGTGCACGCGTGTCCCACTGTCTCTGTGTGTCCAAACTTACCCTTCTCATGAGGAAACCAGGTGGATTAGATGATAGCCCCCACAATGGCCTCTTCTTACTCAAATATTTAAAGGCCTTATCACCAAGTACAATCCCACTCTGCAGTACTTGGGGTTAGGACTTTGACATATAAATATTTGGGGGGAATACAGTTCAGCTCATAACAGGAAGTGTATTGACCCTCTGAGGTTATTATTTTTTGATAGGAAATTATTTTTTTTTAACTTAAGATTTTTTTTTATGACAGAGAGACATAGAGTGCACCCATGAGCACTGACGGGGCAGGGACAGAGAGAGAGGGAGAGAGAATCTTAAGCAGATTCCACACCCCCGTGCAGAGCCCCCTGCATGGGCTCGATCACTCCACCCTGACATTATGGCCTGAGGGGAAATCAATAGTTGGACACTCAACCGACTGAGCCACCCAGGTGCCCCGATATGACGTCCTTTGGAGACTATTTCTTGATGACTTCTACTTCACAGTTAGGAAATGTACGGTTTATGACACGATGATATTCCTCTTGTATTTCTTTCTCCCTTAGTTCTTAGATTCACCATGCGAATAATGGAAATGGTTAATTGGTCCAGATTCAGTGACTCTAGTTTGGCTGAGCTCATCACTGGATGTCACTACATGTGGCAATTTTTAAATACGTGCACACAAGGTTGACATTCTAAAGCGCGGAGCCTCATTCCCCCTCATTCCCCTGAAACCTCGAGCGTGGGCTGGACTTGGTGATTCACTTCAAATCAACAGTGTGCCGCAGAGATGACAATGCCACATTAAGTCACAAAGGCATGGCTGTGTCTCCTTTTCTCTCTTCCATTACCCACTCCCTTGTTGTGGGGGCACCCCACTGGCCCTGTGGATGATGTTGTTTGGGAAGATGAGTGAAGGATGTGTGTCATGGTGGAGGAGCGACATGTGGTCACGAATGTCATATGAGAGCCAAGAGCTGACTCCTGGATTCGGGAACATGGGCTGACAATTGATTTGACAAGAGCTGTTTTTGTGGGGGATTGGAAGACTGATTGGAATGGGTTTAAGAGAATGTAGAGAGAGCAGATCTGGGGACAGTTGGTACAGACAACTCTTTTGAGAAATTTTGGTGCAGTGGGAAGCAAAGGGGGCCAGTAGTTGACTGAGGAAGAGGCCCCAAGTAGGGCTTCATTTATATCCTGAAAACCAGGAGATGTAATCATGCACTTGGATGCTCTTGGAAATAATTCGAAAAAATTGCAAGAGGAGAGAATGGAAATTGTTAATGGCCCTTTGTCCTTACATGCTGTAAGAAGAGACCCTTAAAAAAAAAAAAGAACAGACCCTTTCATCTCATTATAAGGTGGGGACCCCAAGGTACAGGGGAAGATGCCGGGAAGCAGGTAAATGCAAGGCGGAGAGCCTGTGAAAATTATCTTCTGATTTCTTCCACGTTTCTAGTGAAGTCAGAGATGCCGGAGATAAGAAGCAGAGAGTGATGTTTGCAAGGAGATGCTGGAAGTTAGTTAGATGAATAAAGAGAAGATTGAAAAGTGGCCAAGGAGGAGAGACAAGTGAACAGACACAGAAGCACAGTGTGGGCTCCGGCAGCGTTGGGTACACCCCATGCCTCACGCCATCCACCCCTCATGTCCCCGCGGATTTGTCTCCATGTGATCTGACCGTCCAGGTACAGACACAGGAAGGGTGGAAGGTTCAGGATGGCCAGGGCTGTGACCGAGTGGCAGGCAGTGAGACGAGAACTTGAAGGTGTGGTGGATCCAGTCACAGACTGTGGGATTGAGGGTGTATAATAAGGGGCAGATGGCATGGAGGGAAGGTAGAGAGGACCAAGAAATAGGTCACTGGGGAAGATGCCCAGTTATTCTCTTTAAAGATACTTAATTCTATTATTTGAATATTTGGAGTAGATAAGTTTGATTTCTCTTTTTAAATGTTTATAGAAATGATAAAGAACACAGGACTGACTATATAAACTTGTGAATCCAAGGGTTAGTTAAGAGAAGCAAACTGTCCCAGGTGTTGAATACTCAAGAAATGGCCATTCTTACCCTGAGTATTCAGGGATGTAGGGTTAATCTTTAAGGTCAGCGATTTAATCAGGGAGAACCCTTGGGGCTCAGAGACAGGAGCCGCTGTTAAGAACCATGGAGGATTTCCACCCGGCAGTCTGCAGAACTTCTCAAATGTTTCACCTTGATGGGGGCAATGCTGAGCCCCCCCCCACCTTCTACCCGGCCCCCCTCCCCATCCCTGCAAGGTGACTCAGTTCATCTGAGCCAAGCCCGGACCCTAACTCACGTCTGCGGGAGGCTCTGCTCCCTGCTTACTTCCTAGGTCACCAGAGATTTCTGTTCATAACAGGTCCACGGACAAACCAGGTTTCTTGCAATCTGCTCCAAATATGGCTATGACCTTAGAGACCGCAGAGGCCAGAAGTTCCCAGGGGATGCGCAAATTCCCCCTTCCCGCCCACAACATGTGTCCTTCCCCTGAAGAAAAACAGCCTTTTAAGGGCTTTAGCACAGGCCCTCCAAAGGGAAACCTAGTTAACTTTCCAAATGAGTTGGGCAAAAGAAAACAGAAGTTTCTTAAAGAAGCCAAAGAATATTCCCAGGCAAGAAGGCGGTGGCTGGGAAAGAGTTTGGGGACAGGGAGGCATAAACCAGCAGGAACCTGTGACCACAGGCATCGCACGCCTGCTGAATGGCCACAGGGGGCGCACCTGGGCTGGTGCTTCTCTAGTTAGGAGCCTTGGCAATCAATCTTGTCTGTATTGGCCTGTGAGTCCCTCGACACGTGTGAGCTCTCCCTAAAGGATGCAGCTTCCTATATTGTAACCTTTTCTCTAGCTTCAGAGTGTGCTCAGAAGACATTTTTTCTGTCCACCATAGATGTCCAGGGTTCTCTGATAAAAGTCTGGCTAGTGCTGTATTAGGTGTCAGTGTCAATTACGATGCTTTTTATCATACCCAAGGTACTCAGTTAAAAAAAACAACCGAATAAAAAAAATACAATTTTCCAGTCGTAGAGTTGATAAGGAGACAAAGATGAAAACCGGAAGTTTCCCTTCCCAAAGGCCAAAAGCACACATATTTCTTTTACCGGATTTGTCTTATTTTGCCTAGACCGCATGATTTCCTTACTGTGGCTTTCCAAAATTTGACCAGACTCACATTCACAGGTCCCTTGTTTCATTTAAAAATATAGGTGATGTAAGTTATGGTAGTTCCATCGCTCTGTGAATTGGAAGCTTGTTTGATTCCTCTATTCCTGCAATGCCAGCCTTTCTTTGGGAAACACCAAGGGATTCCCAAAAAGTAAACACAGAGAGATACCATATGACCCAGCCATTCTCCTCCTAAAGTATATGTCAGACAGAACAGCATATGTCAGAAAACATAAGTCCATGCAAAAACAGGTGCTGGCATGATCAAGCAACGTTATTCACAACAGCCAAAATGTGGGAACAACTCAAATGTCCCCACATTTGATTGTCATCATGAATGGACAAATCGTAGTATATCCATATATTGGAATAAAATCAGCAGTAAGAAGGGATGAAATCCTGACACACATATGATGTGGATGAATCTTGAAAAACTTATGTTAAGTGAAAGAGGCCAGTCACACAAAGCCATGTATTTCTTGATTCCGTTTATATGAACTACCTAGGACAGGCAAACGCAGAAATAGAAAGTTGAATAGTGTTTATAAAGGCCAAGAGGGAAGAACGAATTGGGAGTGACCACCGATGGACAGAGGATTTATTCTTGAGGCAACAAAAATAGCACAAAATTAGACCATAGGTGTGGTTCCCAACCCCGTGACTATACTACAGAACAGTGAACTGTGCACTTGAATGAGCACATTGCGTGGTAGGTGAACTAAAAAAAAATTTTTTTTCATTTTATTTATTCGAGACAGAGAGAGAGCGAGAGCATGAGTGGGGGAAGGGGCAGAGGGAAGCAGACTCACCACTGAGCAGGGAGCCCGATGTGGGATCCCAGGACCCCTGGGATCACGGCCTGAGCTGAAGTCCGATGCTTCACTGACTGAGCCACCCAGGCGCCCGTGAATCACATCTTAAAAAAGTGCATACTGAGAACATCAGTTTACCACGTACTTTTCAAAGACGCAGAAAGGTCAGAGCTAGAAGACTGTTCCGTGAGGAACTGAAAATGGGGGTCGTAACCCTGCATTTTTCCACATATCTGTATTATTTATGCAGATATTGTCTTGTGTCCATCTCGTTGCTGGATAGTGACGCTCTTGGCTGGGGATGACCTGGGAACTCTCTCAGAACCCCTATGACCAGTAGGGAGCCCCACAAACATTTCCCTGAGAAGAGCCAAAGCTGTGGCTGGCCCAGCTCTTGCGGTTCTTATGATGATTGCATCGGGAACTTCGGGAAAACAGGGTCACTCAAGTGGTCAGTTATCTGGGTCAGCCGGGGGCTTTTTGTGAGGGGGGTTCCTGGGTGACCGCGGCCTGTCTCTGGATCTAGTTGTGTACGAGGCAATGTGTTTATTCCAAATGGCCGTCTTTGAAATGGATCCTTGACAATCAAAAGCTCTCTGTCAGGTCCTTACATTACAATTAGAATTAAAAAAAAAAAAAAAAAAGCTCATTGGCAGGCACTCATGCTAAGGTATGGCAGGCAGTCCAGCAAGTGTTGCTTCATCCATCTGACTCAAGTGGGTTGAAGAGATGGCTAGTTTCCCTTCCTAGGTCTTGTTATTGTGACATGTTTCCTACCCCTGTGACCATCAGTGGCCATATCAGAGCACCGAGGCTCTGGTCCCTTGACACTCAGCTTCTGGATTCTGGGCTTCGCGGTGGGTGAGCCTGAGCACCCCATCTGGGGTGCAGACACCGCTGTGAAACACGGATCCTAATCTTCCCTTGCTCATGGCGCCATGTGTTTTGGTCCCCATCCCTACGAGTGCAAAGCGGCCTCTTCCTTGATTTTTCTCTTCTTTCTTTAATCTCTACATGCCCCCTCCCAACCCTGACTTCTTCCTTTGATGGTTTGCACGTACCTTGAGCATTATTGATTCCCACTGACGACATCTTGGGGTTAAGAATAATGACCCACTTGATTTTTCACTTTTTCTGAGTGGGATAACTAATATTTATGCACTAGAAGTCCAGAGATAAAATCATGCCCAAGGTGCTAGGAAAACATTACGGATTGGGCGAACATTCCGAATTTGAAAATCTTAGAAATTTGGGTGAACAGAGCAGGTAGGTGTCCATTTACTGTAAAAGAATTTTTAGTTGACGATTCTTCCCAGCTAAGATCCTTCAATGACTTTCATTTTCTTATCTTTGCTTTCAAAGCCATCATAAATTTGGCTTCAGTGCCTTTCTTCAGGCTTAATTTATTTTAGTCCTCTGCAGGCCCCCAGCCAAACACACCTATTCATCATTCCTTTTACATACAGCCTGCTCCAAATCTCTGCCCCTCGCATCAGGGGGACAGGAGCTGGCTCACATCTGTGTGTGCAGGTCGGCGCTGTCTCCTCCGGAAATCCTTGCCCCCGCCCAGAAAGACCTCATGTTGGAAGCCCCCTTCACGGAGTCCTCCACTTCCCAGCACCTTCTCAAGGTGACCTTCACTTTCTGCCTGGCTTCTGAACCGCCCCGTGCCTATCGTGGACTCCTGCTCACATCTGCCACCACCTTGAGGACGGGCATTGTCTCTTGTTGGATTTTACCTTAAGGGTAGTACGACTTTCGTAAAGGTCGACTGAAAATGAGATGGGTGACGGTAATGTTAAAAGATGTTTTTCAGGCAAAGATCTCTTGCTCACTAGTAAGTTGGCGTATGCAAGTCGGAGGCCTCTTTGGGGAGCTAAGTGGTTTTGACTGAAAGACACATTTCTTCTTGTTTTATTTTCTTCATTAAGAATACCCTGAACTTTAGCTCCAAAGGGCTTAGTTCCAAAGAGTTTAAATTCCCTGCTCCATGAGGTAGGGCCTAAGCTATTTACCACTCCTAGCCTGAGATTGTACATTTCTGAAATGAGGGAAATAATATTTCTTAGGCTCAGTTTCGCTGTCTGAAAAATGGGGTGGAGCAGTAGATCGTTTCTTAGGCTGAGAGAAGGCTGTGCATGATAATCTAGGCAAAGTACTCAGCATGACGCGGGACACGTGTCACTAATAACACCGTGCCTACTCTTCCAGTGAATGGGAGTTTTATTAATTAAGTAAATGCTATATACTATCTTAGATTAGTGGTGGTAGGATTCACAAATCACTGGCTCAATCAAACCAGATACAATCTAGCCCTTCCCATTTCTGCTCAAGTCAGGATTCCTCAACTCTAAGCTTATGAGAAATTTGAAATCTGCCCAATTTACCTCTATCTCCAAATATTACATCATGGAAATATTTATATTTTACCATATTTGTTAGAAAACAAATGCTTGGAGGACCAGATCAGGGGAAATGTAAAATTTCAAGTGCCTTAGTTATTTATCAGAGGGTCTTTTTGTGCGCACAGCAGAAAAGTAAGGTCCATTTCTCAAAGTATTCCTGAATTTACTAAATACAGTTAATCATCATTAAGCCTTAAAGGATATGTGAGATCAATGTGATTGTTGAGAAAACATGATAAATTACTTCTTGCCAACACTTTTTAAATATTGGAGTCTTGGAAGCTTACTTAAGGGTTTTGTATATATTGAATATTCTATCTCTAAGACAAACAGAAACATCTATATGGAAAGTGGAAGAAAGTGATTTTGCATTAAATTTAAAGCACATCAATTCATATGGAGTATGAAGGCCACATTAGAATTTGAAGGTAAGCTGGTGGTGAAAATCAACCAACATTATGCTTTCTGATCCCAGTGATTTTTAACTCCACAAAAGTGAAGCACATTGACTCTCTAGTCTAGAATTTTTAAGTAGAAAATATTTAGGACAGCACTCAAATGCTGGCTCTCTACTCACCTCATATGCTGGGACATTTCAGGCAGAATCACCCTAAGAAAGGCGGTGACTCTTCGCTGTGTATTCCTGCCAGAATCATGATCTAGGCACGACTGTGGGTCTGGTTTTCCTGCCAGTGCTGCAGGCCATCTTCCCACTCAGAACATGGAAGACACAGAAGTTTCCACGGTGTCTGGCAGATGGGGTGTACCTGCCCTCAGATCCGCTCTCCACCCAGGAGGCCTTCTGATTTCTAGATCTTTGTTTCCTTTGCCCCAAATCCTGTCTATTTTTACCACAGAGAGACCTTCTTGTTCTGAGGATTTAGCCTTCCTTATGACCACTGGTTTGGTGACTTCCATAACTATTCACCAGGGCGCCTACTTTGTGAGTCCCTGCTGGGAGTCCAAGATGAGAAAGAATAATCCTCACTTCCAGACCAAAGAATCCACTAAGGACTGCAGAAGAAGGAAGGAAAGAACATACCAGAAGAGTTTTGCTAGCAGCCCAGAGCAGCGTGGATCTCAGCAATGTTCACTGAGTCCCCCAGTGTGTTTTCAAACCAGCTGCCAGGCAGCACGAAAGTGGACGCACATCATACGCGAGGACTTGGTTTTGATGACAGTTCCCCCAAACCCTAGGAGGGTGTGTTGTGGTTGCCAAGGACCCACAGCCTTTTCTTGGGAAGAGCCCTTCCAATTTCCCACTTCATTAGTGAGTTGATTCTTGACCCACTCATGGGTCCCCACATCCCTCTACATAAGCAGAGGAAATAAGATCTTCCTGGAAACTTGTATCTTTAGTAAACTGAGACAAAAATAAAAATGGCAGTCATTTTGTCAGTTGTGTTCAGTAAAGCAATCTTCCTTCAATACATTTTTTATGATCAAATAATGGAGAGTTTCTGCCGCCTGCAGACACATAATATACAGCTTGTACCACCAACCCTGGATGCGTCCCCTGTGAAAAATGACATAGATCTTGGTGGACGTTGACATGGGTTTTCAAGGACAGTGGAGCAGCTTGTATGAAACCAACCCTCCTCAAGAAAAATATGAAAATTAAATAAAAATTAAAAGGTATTTGTTTTAAAGGATCAGAAGAATAACCAAGGCATCCAGATATGGAGGGTCGAAACTCTGAGCGAAGAGAAGTACGTTACCCTGAGGTCCGCATTCTCCACTCCTTTTGCCTCAGGGTAACATTGTAAGCAGTGAGATGCCAAGAAGTTGAGCAGAATTCGAGGCTGAGAGATTTGGCAGTCTTGCAGGGCCGGGGAGATGAAAAGTGGAATTCAGGGCTTGTGATGCAGCAAGGACTAGGATTCTGGGCCAGTGGGAATGTTGGATCTCTCAGTTGCATTCCCAAAATGGGCACAGAGCTGTGAGTCCAAGGGGCAGAGGACCAGGCAAGAATGGTGTGGGGAGGAGGAGTGGGGGTGGGCAGAGCACTGAGGAGAGCTTTCTGTTTAGCCTGATGAAACTGACCAAGATCCTAGAGAAATGGACACCTGCAGAGCGCAGGGCAGGGAAGGAATGGGGGAACTGAGTGAAGCCAGCATGAGGTGCTCCCCAATATATGACCTCAGCATCTGGCCCATCTTCCTTGTCCCTTCCATGTGCTTACGGCTCTTCTATGTTCACTCTCCGGCTGGATCATGAAAAACAAAGTCCAGCGAGAGAGTAAAGGATCTAACTGAATGAGAGGGTCCCCGGCAGGATGGCACTGAGATCCTAGTCACAGTGGATGTGAGGAAGCCCTCGGACAAACTGCCAAGCCAAGGTTCGAATGGGGACACCAGACATCACATAACTGGAAGGTAGTCCTAAGGACAAAGAAAAGTAGCTGAAGATGCTCTGATCAAACTCATACAAAATCTATGTGCTTCATGAGAAAGGAAAGTAGCGTGAAGGGCGTCGCTCTCACTGTTGTGTAAAGCAACAGAGTGATCTTTGGTTGTTCAGATGTGACACCTGACAGTGCTTCAAAGTGCATTATTGATTCTTGCAAAACTGCATTGTCTCCTGTCTCCCTCGACTACTCCATGACCCTTTGGGAATCCTTGCGGGGATCTAGGACTCTTGCTCACCGCCTGGTCCCTTCATACTTGCCTGAGGCCCTGCCACCTCTGCAGGACTCCAGGCCTTCAGGGCCTCCAGGGCCCTGCAAATAGACGCCTGTCCCAGAGGAGGACAGAGACCCCAGCCTAGGGAGGAGCCCTGCTGGCTGAGGCTATGGGAGGAAAGCCAGGGAAGATAAAGACCAGGTAGAGAAGAGGAAGACTTCCAGAAGCCAAGTGGCACAGAATAGAGAAAGGCTAGGAATTTTTTTGCCCCATTCTCTGAGCTCTAAGCAAATGAGAAGTCCTTAACATTCACCAGCCACCCATGTCCTAGATTTCACCTTAAAATGTGGTTTTGTTGATTTTTAGAGTTTTTTTTAAGTTTAGCTTTTAAATAATTATCGATTTGCAAATGCAGAGGTATTATAAGAGAGCTCTTAGGAACTGGGGACAATGACAAAGCCAAATTTGATCTCTGAACCATGTAGCAAAAGTCAGTCTGTGCCCTTTTGGGGATGAAGCCTTGAGGTCATCTTGACTCCCCCCTCCCCCTCCCCCCAAGCAAATAACACTGTGGTGGTGAAGAGCCTAGGTATCCAGAAAATCATGGGAGATAGGGGCTGATGAGTGAGATGACGTAGATCTCTTCGTGATTGCTTAAAAATAATGGGGGGTGAACATAATCTTGTTTTGTGTGGACATCTTGTGAGATTGTGTGTGTGTGTGTGTGTGTGTGTGTGTGTGTGTGTGTACAACAACCAAAAATAGCATGGCTCAGTTACAAGCATTGGATCAGTTTGTAGTAATTGTGAGGTCTAACATTGAGGTGAGTTCAGTTTCTGGATATCGGAGGCTACTTTTCCTCTTTCTCAGAATGGAGCTATAAAATTAAGTCATTCAATGTAAGCTCTGCATTTTACATACAAGGCAACTCGGGCCCATGGAGTCATGTAACTGCTCAAGGTTAGACTTGGATTTGCGTCCTAGTAACACGTGTAATAATTACAGTATCCGGTAACATAGCCGTGCTCCACACATGGTCTAGAGACATTATGTATAATTATGTCATTTAGTCCTCATGGCCACTCTGCAAGTCAGGATGGTTTACTGCTTTCCCAAGCTACACAGCTACTACCTAGCAGGGCTGGGATTCTGCATCCACCTGGGGGCATGGGGCGCTAAACCTCACTCGGCAGTCCTCCTCTGGGTGGAGAAGAGGTGCCATTCCAGTAGTCTTGTGTGGCCAGTCAATGGGCAGCCCTCTGACTTCTCGTCCATAATATTAATTACTTTCGGAGGCCCATACTTAAGGCAATCATTGGTAATAAAGTCAATTAAAACTAAATCAAAGAACATAATCAGGAGATCAACTATCCAGAAAAAAAGTCGCTTTTCACCTGGCGTACACAATCAAAATACTGAAACCTACACAGCAGAAGAATCAATTATTGGTATAATATACTACACAAAATGCAATGATAATGAATTTGGTAAACTTGGTGTTTATATGATTGTTATATGAATGCTTACTATTCATTAAGAGGAAAGAAATCTTCTTCAATTTTCCTATGCACACATTCATCTTTTTCATGACACTGGTCCTGGGATCATTGGCTTTGCTGTTTTCATGATAGTAGGGAAACAAACAGTGGAATTCAATGCTTCCATTAATGGGCAGACCATTAATTTAACTTTAATCAATATGACTACTAAGAGTTCATTGAAAATCCATACTCTTGTTTCTATAATACTGAAGCATAATTAATTATAAAAACATGTAATAAATATGTTTCCTAAGTAGATACAAAATTAGATTTTAATAAAGTAGCTTCTTATGTATTATGTACATTAAGTGATTAGCATTTTGTGAGTAAGCTTTGGGATATACATTTAGTAGTGATTTTTTTGAAAAATAAAACTGCAGTGAGGTTACAGAGCAATATAGATTAAAATCTGCCCTTTCTGTTCCCTCTGTTGGCTGTGTATGAGCCATTGTCTTTTCCATAGCAGTGTAAACTAGAGGAGAAAGATGTATCTGCCTTGTTGCTTTAATGCCAATGAGCCCCCACGGATCTGGGCAGAGCCCGTTTCTTTAGGACGGATATAAAATTGCCACATTAGAGCATGGTCTGAGCACAGTAAAAAGCAATTGAATAATCCATTGGAAATCTAAATGTGAATCATAATAAATGCAGGATTTGTGCTACCACCAAATCGTATTATTCTTGGGAGTGTTTTATTTGTTCCCAGGTCATGTCTGTCAAATCTTGCAGAGGTTTTAGAGTTACAATGCAGGTTCTAAACAGGGCAGATAATTGTCTGAGTGACTCATCATACTCGTAAGAAGTGGGTGTGTTTTCATATTAGGCTAGTGTATCCAGCCATAAATCCATCGGGAAATGTGGAATATAGCTTCACTTGGGTACCCATGATTTCTCTTTGTAGAAATTACTTTATTTTTCATTGGTTCTTACATAAACCCTGTAAATGAGATAGTTATTATAAAGTAGGACCTGGAAGGTAAAAAAATGGA
Organism: Ailurus styani; assembly: GCA_002007465.1. Taxonomy (NCBI): domain Eukaryota; kingdom Metazoa; phylum Chordata; class Mammalia; order Carnivora; family Ailuridae; genus Ailurus; species Ailurus styani. Next base: position 7,070 of record LNAC01000716.1, on the reverse strand, counting down.
GGTTCCAGTCTCTGAGGTATACGTAGGAAGTCAGTGGTAAAGCTGGTGATATGTCCCTGTATGCCAAGACCTGGGACAATTACTGTGTGGGCAAAGAGATTTCCATAGCTCTCCTGGACACCCGACATTGAGGCAATTGGAAAATCAAACCTAAAATCAGAGCATGATTCTCAGATGTATGTTACCAAGTCAATTATGCCTTTTGTAATCTCTGAAGCAACCATTAAGAAAACAACTAAAAAATACAGTAAAAAACTTAAGAATAAAATCCAGGGGTAGACTAAAAATATTTATTTACAATAAAAGAAAATAGTCAAAGAGGACAAAGGAACAACAACAAGGAGACAGGAGAATAAAGACAACATAGCAGAACATAGCACCTGTAAGGCCAGCCGTGCCGATAACTACATTAAATGTGGATGTTCTGACCTCCACAATATAAAGACAACGATTATCAGACTAGATGTAAAAGTGATATTATATATATGTGTATATATATACACATATATATATATGCTGATATGCTGTCTATAAGACACACACACAGACTTAAAGGTACAAATAGTTTGAAAGTAAAAGATGGAAGTAGTTGTACCCTACAAATAGTAATCATAAGAGAGCTGGCTATATTAGTATCAGAGCAAATGGACTTCGAGATAAGAAATACCATTAGATAAAAAGAGAGTGAAGAATGAGGAAGGCTTAACAATGATAAATTTATATGTACCTACCAACAGAGCCTACGAATACGTAAAATGGAAAAAAATGTTCAATACCTACTCTCAATAATTCAAAGAACAGATAGAAAATTAGGAAGAACGAAGAGTTGAACAATATAATATTATTGACCAACTCACTCTAATGAGTGAGAACGTTAGAGTGTTTTCACTATATATGTGAGTGAAAAGAACATAGGACATGCTACCCAATGACTGCTGAATATATATATTTAGGGCCACCTGTTCATCATCCAAGAAAGCTCTTAAGCAAGATAAATTTAAAAGCCTGTTATTTAAAAGTATTGGAATCATAGAAAGAATGTTCTCTGAGTATGATGAGACCAAATTAGAAATCAACCATGGGGGATTTATAAATCCCCATATATTTGGAAATTTAAAAACACAATTTTAAGTAACCTATGGGTCAAAGGAGACATAAAGAAGAAAATTGGAAAGTATTTTGAAACTGAAGGAAAACAAAAATACAATGTAGCAAAAGTAAGGAGATGCCTGTTAAATGCCTATATGAGAAGAGAAATGTCTCAAGTGCATAAGTTAAGCTTCCATTTTAAAGAAGTAGAAGAAAAAAACTGACCCAAAGTAAAGTTGAAGAAAATAAATGATTAAGAAAAAGCAGAAGTCAAAGAAAGAAGTAATAGAAAAATAATAGAAAAAAGCAATAAAACTAAAAGTTGCTTCTTTGAAAATGTCAACAATACTAAAAATCTTTATTAAGCTATAAATACATAAAATAGAGAAGACAAAAAAATACAAGATCAGGAATTCAATAGGGTCATTACTACCTAGTCTACAGAAAATTTAGAGATTACAGGAAATATTTTGGCCACTATTTTGCCAATAAATTTGACAGCTTAGATTGAATGATCAAATTTTTTTTTGAAAAATGAAGATTACTAAAACATACTCAAGACAAAGTAGAAAATGTGAATAGTTCAGTTAAAGAATATGTGTTGATAACTAAAAATCTTCCCACAGGGACACCTCGGTGGTTCAGTGGGTTAAGTGTCTGCCTTCAGGTCAGGTCATGATCCCGGAGTCCTGGGATCTGGCCCCTCATCGAGCTCCCTGCTCAGTGGGGGAGCCCTTCATTGGGGTCCCTGCTTCTCCCACTCTCTCTCTACTCAATTTCTCTCTCTCGAAGAAATAAAATCTTTAAAAAAAAATCTTCCCATAAAGGTAAGTCCAAACCATTGGGATTTTACCGGGAAATTCTACAAGTATGTAGAAAAGAAATAATTTTGATCCTCTACAAACCTCTGAAAGTTAGAGAAAAAGGGCTAACAAGTACATGAAATGATGTTAAATATTATTTATCATTAGGGAAACACAAATTAAACCCACAATGAGATACCCACACACATATATTGGAATGGTTGTAAGCAAAAAGCCTAAGAATATCAAGTGTTCAGGAGGATATGGAGAAACTGGAAACTGTATTCATTGCTGGAGACATTTCCAAATGGTAGGGTCAATTTGTAAAACAATTTTTTTTCAAGATTTTATTTTTTATTTGACAGGGAGAGAGAGATCGCAAGAGAGAGCACAAGCTGGGGGAGCCGCTGAGGAAGAGGGAGAAACAGGCTCCCTGCTGAGCAGGGAGCCCGATGCAGGGGTTGATCCCTGGTCCCTGGGATCATGACCTGAGCTGAACGCAGACACTTAACCGACGGAGCCATCCAGGTGCCCCTGTAAAACAATTTCTTGAAGTTAAACATACACTGACCATAAGATTCAGCTTCCTCCTCCTAGGTATTTACTTCAAAGAAATGAATGAAAACATTCATGCACAGAAAGACATGTATGTAAGTGTTCGTAACAGCAACGATGTTCATAATACCAAAAACTAGCAACAACATACATGTCCATGAACTACGGAATGGATATATGCTATATCCATACATCTGACTACTATCCTATAATTAAAAGAGCCACTGAAACCCACTGCAATTTGGAAAGCCTCAAAAACATTATGTTAAGTGAAAGATGCCAGATGCAAAAGGCCACATATTGTAAGATTACATTAATATGCAATGTCTATAAAGGCAAGTTATAGATATGCAAAGACCATTGTTAGCCTAGAGCTGAGGGTGGGACCAAGAGTAACTGCCGGTAGGTACAAGGAACTTTATGAAGTGATGAAAACATTCTAATATTGCATTATTATAGTTGCACATTTCTGTAAATGCACTAAAACCATTGAACTATATACTTACAACCAGTGAATTTTGTGGAATGTCAATTATATCTCATTAAACCTGTTAAAGAATTACTAATGAAAAAACTCATCAACAGACCATGGTTGGTTATGGCATTCTTTCTATTTCACCTCCTAGACTCTTGTGGGTCCTTTTGTTGCTTTTATTTTGCAGATTTTGCAGACATTTTGGTTAGATATCATTTTTAGTTTGTATGGAAGGAAAAGAGCACCAAGCTTTCCTGGCGTTCTGCAGCGCTGTGACGTCCTACCTAGTGAGCCCGGTGACGGACATTCGCTTCACTTTCCAGACCAATGTTTCAAGACTGCGCAGCCACTGCAAACACCGGGCTTCTACTCCTGGCCGTGCTCTAGCCTCAGTCTGTCTGCCTGGGATAGTCTTCTTCTTCCACAATCTCGGGTTTATCCCGGCACCTCTCATCTCCAGTGTCAAATTGTGATCGTGTTGTCAGCAAACTGGAAATCCCCAGTGTTTCCATGTTCTCGCGTCCTAAGCTCAGGAGAGCCACTTCAGACGTACAATCCATCGTCTGCCCTCAGCTTAGGCTATGAGAAGCCAGAAACCAGGGACCACACCTTGCTCATGTTTATGTTAATTGTTCCTGCCATGCAGAAAAAAAAAATCTTTTTAGTGTCTGAACTATTTTAATTGATGGTTTTGAGGAAGAGGGAGTTAAAATAAGATCCAAAGACCTGAGGTACTTTCTGCTATTTAAAAATCCAGTGTTTATTTTATGGATTCCTCTGAATAAAACTGTGTACTACCTTAATATTATTTTGCTTTTACCATTAGTTGTTAAAATATGCATAATCTGACTTGCACTCCCAACATCATTACTCACTTACTTAGATCATTATGTTTACTTGTGTATGCTAATTTCATCTGGTTCTGGAAGCTCATTTGTTCCTTAGAAGATTGGCTAATCCATTGAAGTCGGCCTCTGACAGGCAACTGGGTTTGGACAATTATCCAGAAGAGAAGCCTTGAATCATAATTCTTGGTGTTTTAAAAGTTTCATTTATTTTCAGACTAAAGTCTCTACAGAACTTCTCTTAGCAAAGCAGTCCACCAAAAAAATAATGAAAATAATAAATAAATAATTAATTAACACACAGAATTTATTGTCTTTGTGGGTCACTTGGCACATCCATAATTAGTGTTGTTGGCTGTCCTTCTCTGTATTCAGGAATGCCCCAATTGACCAAAGAACTCTTTACACCTCTTATTTGTACTTGCCTTCAAATTCCCTCACCCTTCCCTGCAGAGGATCTCACACAAATTGGTACCAGAGCAACAATTTTGATGGATTGGTTCTCAGACTGGCATGGCTACTTGGAAATGGTGAAAGTGATTATCTTGGAATTGGAGCAGCTCTTTAACAATTAATCCTTTATCTTCACTTTCTGACTCATGATTATCAAATCTAATTCTCCTGTCATGTCAAATCAGACTTTAGAGCAACATAAGTGTAACTCTGACATCAATTCAGTGGTGCGGATGTGTATCCCTAGGTAAAGGAAATGATATGTAACCACCAAACCCGTATACTTAGCTGACATTGCAATTCACAGAAGCAGCTTCGTAACTTCAAGGTAGATTGACATAAGAGTAGATCAAATCAAGAGAGTCTCAACTCTTTATTCATGTAAGATCTCAATGATTTGGGGATTCTTTGAGCTCACTTGCTGTTCTTCAGAGAAGTATGAAGAAGAAGTGGATGAAGAGGGATTTGACATCACTTGCATCTTCATTACACCTAGAAAATCATCTGACACTTTTCTTAGCAGTTCTGTAATGGTTATAGTGAAATTTGTCCTGTCTAAATCTGCAGTGTGAATATCAGGTTTTTTTTTTTTCCCTGATTTCTTGACGGGAAAAAAGATTAGCTCAAAAAATTCAAATGCTGTGTATTATAATTGCCCACGGAGATACTCCTAGGCAGTCCCATCAGAGTTTCTGGAGGTGACAATCAAATGTTAGTACTCCATAAGAGCTTCCCAGGTTATTGTTACAAGTACTCAAGTTCAAAAGAGAATGCTTAGAAATACAACGTTTGTCGCTATTCTTCATTGTTTTTAATTATCTTGGTTAAAACAGTGATGTGGTAAAAACACTAACATATTTTGCTACTTGGTGAAATGTTAAGAGTGTAAATTATTTAGGCAATACTAGTTAAAGACAGGGATTTTCTGACTTTTAAAGCAAAATGATACCCTATATGGCTTTTAAGACCTGAATAGCTGAAGTAATGTCAAAAAAGAAAACCAAAGTGGGAGGCATCACAATTCCAGATTTCAAGCTGTATCACAAAGCTGTAATCATCAAGACAGTATGGTACTGGCACAAAAACAGACACATAGATCATTGAAACAGACTAGAGAATCCAGAAATGAACCCACAACTTTATGGTCAACTAATCTATATATATATAATGGAATATTACTCAACCATAAAAAGAATGAAATCTTGTCATTTGCAATGACGTGGATAGAATCAGAGAGTATTATGCTAAGCAAAATAAGTCAGAGAAAGACAAATAATGATATGAATTCACTCATATGTGGAATTTAAGAAACAAAACAAAGGAAAAGAGATAGAGAAGCAAACCAAGAAATAGGCCCTCAACTACAGAGAACAAAGTGGTGGTTACCAGAGGGGAGGTCAGTGGGGAGATGGTTAAATAAGTGATGGGGATCAAGGTGGGCATTTGTGAAGAGCACCAAGTGAAGTATGCAAGTGTTGAATTGCTTTATTGTACACCTGGAACTAATATAACACTGTATGTTAACTAACTGGAATTTAAATAAAACCTTACAAAAAAAGAGTCCTATTTATAAGAAAATGATGTCAAAATTTAAAATAAGTAAAGATAAATGATCCCAGGAATGTCAACCTTAATGACACCAACCTGAAATAGAAGTTATCACCAACTGATGAACCACACATGTCATTGCCTACTGAGGAAAGAAACAATAGAAGTTTTAGACCATGCAAGGTATTCACAGACTGATATGTTATCAAAATAAATGAATTTAGAAGGTATTAAGATATAAGGAGATACTGACAGAAGGCTCATTGTTGAGGAAATGTTTAACCTGTTTTGCTCAGTCCTTTACACATTTATACCCCAATATTCTGTGTATTTGCATATGAACATTGTGTGAGCTGAGGACATCTCTTATCTGACTAACTCTGATAATCTCAGAAGATAAATAAAGCATATTCTTGAATCAGTATAAGAAATAAAAAAAGAAAAAATACATTTAAATTATAGCAACCTTTTGATTTTTTTTTTAATTAGAGCAGGAAGTTTTCAGCAAGGTGTGGAGTGTATATTGTTTTAGAGGTCATTTTATTTCCTGAGATGTCTGGACGTGAAGATCTCACTGTTTAAAATGACCTTTAGCATTGATAAGGCTGCACTGGCTCTTTATTCTTCTTAACTCTTTACTAATTACTACATAGCCTAGAGAATTATTTATATTTTTAAAAAACTGATTTTCTGGTTTCTGGTTCCGCACGCAAGGAACTTGGAAATTATCACTCATCCTAACAAGAAAATATCTGAACAGACTGGAAAAATCAACAAGTCTTCTAGGATCTGTAGTAAAAGAGAGGACACAGGGCAGACCATTGCCCCCAAGGTGGAGACAGGCAAACACAGGTCTTCTAGGGCTGACAGGAGTAGAGATCCACAAGGTGAAACCACTGTGGAAAACAATATCCAGGTAGGAAAGCATGAACTATAATTGATGAATCGCTAGAGGGTCAGTACAGACCACTCTGAGAGTTAAAAACTCCAAGGGGACCTATTCACCGGGGAGCCTCCATCATATTGTGAGATTTATCTCCAAGAACTCTACCAGGTTCCCATGTAAATATCAGTAAAACTCTCCTTTTGGCAAGGGGTGGGGGGTAAAAGGACCATTTTGAAATAAAGTGAAGAGATGGGGATCCTGAGAATAAAAAACAAAAAGAAATACTAGAGATAAATAGACAACAAACAAACAAAAAGAACGTTGTAACAGAAATGAAGAATGCCTTTGATAGTGATGAGTAGCAGAATCTACCACCACTTTGGTGTATGGTGTTTTTTTTTTTTTTTTTTTTTTTT